>VMKM01001516.1:0-134049 GCA_008360985.2 Macquaria ambigua | reverse complement strand
AATGATAAAGCAATAAGCTTTTTAATTGTTATTTAGAAATCTCACAATAGTTGTTAATAACATTCTAACATTATCTTTTACTGCTATAAAAGGTTGATGAACAACTCACCGCAGCTAATTACTTTTAATTAGCTCCACCTTTTCAACCTGTTAGCACCAGCTGTACTGATTTTGCACTGCTTTCTAACAGGAGGCATGTGTGTAATTAGTAAATGCTAAACTATGAGATGAATATATTTCTAGTGATGACGTTGCTTTAGTGCCGAGTGTGTTGAGGACAGGCATTCTTACCGATAGTGAGGTCGTGAACTGGCTGAAACCTCTTGTCTGTGAACTGTAGTAATAGACATGACTTCCCCACACCTGAAAAGCAAATACACACCACATTAAAGATGGTCTAATGCAGCAAGGCTGGAACAGTGATTATAAACATACAAGCATGAACACACTCCAGATTCATTTTTAGGGATGTCACATGTGATGAGAATAAAATACCACACATTCAAACATCATTATAAAATCAATTACTTTTCCTAGCTCTGAACTCCCACACAGCGTAGACACACTGCTGTTTATAGGTGACAACACTCTGCAGTTACAGATGTACAACAATAATTAATGTCTTACACATAATTCATTAAAATCTAATATGGTGATATTGGAATCATCATGTTACACACTATTTTTCCAGCCTAGCTTCAGTCAGCTCAGTTAACCTGAACAAGCTGTTAGTGAGCTAACTCACCAGCTGGCTTCTTTGTATGTGTGATGCCACTGTTGTTTTTCCAAAAAGGCACTGGTGAATCTGCTCATTATTAACACCACTCTACTTACTACTCTATATGACTTCAGTTCTGAATGTTGCAGACCGTCACAGACCCACAAACACTCAGATGGACTAAGATTACAGGCATGTCATGATTTGTCAACATTAATTTCTTTAACTTTCAATGGCCGGCTTTTATTAGTTTTAGGAATTCAATCCAAACAACAAAAAACAGAGCAGTGGATCATTGGATTAAAAAGTCAGATGTCGATGCCTGCAAATTTAATTATAAAAATCAAAACTAATTTTAATAGTGTCATGAAATATGTGTGTGTAAATGCTATATGTCATCAGAGTCAACAGATTCTCAGAAGCCATCACATACAAAAATCGTGAGCTGTTAATTTTCTTGACACATGCTAAAAAGCATTAGAAACACACAAAACTGGTCTGGTGCAGCAGCTCCACTGCAGCCTCTTTCAACCTTGAGCAGTGTATGAAGGGAAGGTCTATACTGAACACCTACAAAAACATTTCCATTTTCAGTATGCCTAATGTGATTACCAAAAGTGAAACAGCAATGTGTTACAATCATTTGTTACTGGGAACATGTACCACACCAAATTAAGCTTTTAGAGATGAATCATAGATCTTACAATTAAAGGATAGCTTCACATTTCTTTCAAGTAAACCTAATATAATACTCAAATGCCCATATTTAGATTGAAATTTGAGTTATTGGTCGGTGTAATTGTTTTTCCTGTTTGTTGGAAAGAGCCCTTCCTAATGTGCTGTAAATCCAACATAAGAGATGGCGAAATCCACAGTCCTTGATGACTTGATGCTCTCTAAAGCTCAGTCAAAGCCAATATGAAGCTTCAGCAGTTTAAGTTAGCCAAATCAGTGTGGGGTAGAGCTGAAACGATTAGTCTATCAATAGAAAACCATTTTGATAACTGATTGTTTTTAGTAATTTATCAAACAACAATCCAAACATTCTCTGTTTTCAGTTTCTCAAATGTGAAGATTTGCTGCTTTTCTTTTATTATTTCTTTTAATAGATTAAACCAATAATTAGCTTGAGAAATAATGTTTTAATGTCTATTTCACACTAAATGTTTTTTTTTTGTTTGTAAAAAGTGAAGTGAATCATCTTCACCTCAATCTAATATAAAAGTGCTTTTAAGAAAGGCCGAGAGTTTCCAAGAGATAAAGAAACATTGTTATTTAATGCTTATTTTGGGTTCATGATAGGATGAGCATTCAGCGGATTGAGGTTAGGGAGCGCATTTAAGTCTGCATGAGGGAGAGAAAAGTCCTCCTGGTGTCAACAAGCAAGGATGGATGGGAGGAGGGGGAGGGTAAGAAGAGAAGAGAATGATAATGAGAAGGCCAGAAAGACACATACATTCAAAGAGGTGACAGAGAGGGCCATGGTCTTCTTCGTTCATGGTTTCCAAGGGTTACCATTGCCAGGCAGCGGCGTTGCTGGGCAGGGATTGTGTGATGATGATGATGATAAGAGATGGAGGGAAGGATGGAGGGATCACAAGTAAGGCAGCTACATAGAGGTGTAACAATCATGTCATCGTCACCTCCATCACACTTGTGTACCCAGTCAACAGACACCTGCTTACAATACACTCTTCTACTGCCAAGGTTCAACAGCTAACATTAAGAAAGGAGGAAACATTAAGCAATTTAGCTTCAATTTGCTATATTTTTTCTAACTAGTTAAATGAGTCACAATACAATTAACAGACCATTCTAGCAAAGCACAACTTCCTATTTCTAGCCAAGAGATAACAGCGTGACGCCTGTGGTACAGAGCATGAACCAACTGTCTACTGCAGCCCACAATCAAAACCTGCTGTGCCTACAATCATAGTCATAATTAGTGGAGAACTATGCAATATGTTACAGTGCAAGGTCTTTCCTACAGCTTCTAGTTGAGGTAACAATGCGTCACCATACCAGAAGCTCTTATCATGCAGAGGTAATTCAAAATGTGGAAAGACCCACTGGGTAGGGGTGTAACGGTTCTGAAACTGAGACCGAAACCGCGGTACACACGTCTACGGTCTTGAGATACGGTTCCGTTTTCCTGTGTCCCCCACCCGATGCAGCCTGTTGAGCTCTCATTGCGTTAATGTAACAAAAGTTGTACTACTTAACATACTTGTTCTACTACTCTCACACACGGAACAGAAATTCTAGAGTTGATGACAATATTAAAATGCTGATATTCAGCAGGAATAGCAGGTCACCATTTTAGCTAATTAGTAAATGTTAGCATTCTAACATTTGCTAATTAGCACTAAATACACAGTATGGCTGATAGTATGTCATGAAATGAAGTATTGGACAAACTGAAATGATGGCCTGCTGTTGGCGCCAGGTGAAAAGCTATAGGGTCACCCAGGGAGACCTTTAATGTCTGTACCAAATTTCATGGCAATCCATCCAACATTTATCAAGAAATTTAAAATTTGGACTAAAATTGTGGACAGCCCAACCAACTGACCAACACTGCCATCCCTGCCAAGTGTGGCTGAAAACACATAAAAATGAAATGAAAATAAATATAATGATAATCAATACAATCAACAAAAGGACCAATCCAAATTTTGTTTGAGCTTCTCTATGGGGTATGTCTACTAGTGCCTTAAACACAGTGGTGTTTTCAGAGGCAAAGCCCTTGTTGCCAGTATTTGTTGCCAGAAAAAAATAGACTGTCAATAGGTAAGGTTTAAGCTGTAAACTAAATGATATGACTGTACTGTGATGAAACACATCAATGCTGTTGTTAATATTGACATTTCTTTCCAAATTTATAAAACTCTGCATTTCATGGGTTGAAAATGACTCAACACGCCATCTACTGTTATAAATCAGCCCTGAACCTGTAAGGCCAATGCTGACAATGAGTCAACCAGTTGGGACCTGTCTACGTCATGACATTTATATAAAAAAAAGACTGTTGCTCCCTCACTGGTTGCATTTTTTAAATATGCTGGGAGAGAGGGTTAATATGAGGGTGTAGTTACACTTTCGTGTATTTTTTAGATGTGTTACAGGTGGTTTTACTTTCATTTACATTCATCAGCTAATGTTGTGCTGCAGTTGTGTTGGAGTGTTCAGAAGGCAAATGAGATACTACTCTGCTCACTTACAGCAGTAACCTGAAGCTCAGCAAGGTCAGCAGATTGCACCGCAATCCCTGCTGAGGAGACTGACAGGAAGTCTGCCCAGATGAAATGTCCTCCTACAGTAACTACTACTGAGGTGCCTTCAAGCATGGCAATTGAGCTCTAGCCACTATACTGGAGCTGCCAAATGATAGTCATCCCTGTGGCAGACAGTAGGGGGCTAGGGACTTGTGGTACCTGAACACTAATATGGGGTTTACTGTGGTCCAGGAATCTAAAAGGTTGGCCATGTAATCACAATGTTCCCTGTTCCTGCAGGGGACCTTTGTTGCATTTCTTTCCCTCTCTCCCACTCTGAAATCATTGGCCCTGTTTAAATGCACACTAACACAATCTCTACCCTCAAAACATTTTTATAATACATTAGTCAGAACACCACCTTCTCCATGAGGCAGTTGGCAGAGTTGATCTGTTACTCATATGACAACTACTGGGCCACACATACCACACTAGAGGCTCAGTTAAGATTCCTGTTGGTTATTACTAGTGTAGTACGCTCAGCTAACCACATAAGCTACTCAGAGTGCTGATTAACACACTGGATAATATAGCTAAACCCTCCATGTGACAAAGAGAAATGCTATAATGAATTAAATACACTGAAGGGTGACTTTATTTCAGCCATCAGCTGAAGACAAAATTAGAGATTAAAAAAGCACAGAAAGAATTGCTTTGGACTTCAACTTCAATTCATTCATTTACAATTTTGGTTTTATTTTTTATTATTTGGACATGTTTATTTTTAGTTCAGCTTTTATTTTGTTTCAATTGTAGTTAGAATCTAAATACAGTCAAACAAAAGTTTCTAGCATGACTTGTTTCACACATTAACCTTGACAACAGTTTTAACAAGTGGTTGGTGGAAGTGTAACACAATATAAGAAGACTGTAGGCTCCTAAGGGTTTGTGTTGTGAAACTTTAGTCAGGGCAGATACATACACTGTACAACTGACCCAGGATCATCTTCAAAAAGGGTTCAGAGTTTGCTCATGTTTTCTCATGCAATAGCTTTAGCGTTATTGTTTTTATCATTGCATTAACCTTAACATTTTTAGTAAAAATTTCCCAATGAACTTTCTCAGAGAAATGTCTACTCTGTGCTTCTCCAGGTTACCGGTGATCCACAATGCACCTCAAGTTTTTGAAAACGGGGTCAAACCTCTTTAAAAAGTGGTAAGTCTCTGGAAATTTGCAGACTTGCAGGCCATATCAGTGTCTCCATTAAAACATCCTAGCTGCACTATAGGCTCCTTCTGTTTTAAAATAATATGTATATGTTTTTAAAATTATTAGAAAAACAGTGATATGAAAAGGAATAATTTGGATTATAATTTACCAGACTATGTCACACAGACTCACCTGTTTAGTTCAAGGACCTACTAAAATGTCTGAGGTATATCTCTGAGGTAAAGCGGTATAAGAACCGGTTAAGAAAAGGAAACCAGGAACAAAATTGTATGCAACTAATGGCACTGGGTCTTCCTCATTCTCTGAGTGGTAGTGCTTATCACAGATCTAAGCCAACTGCATGAGTCAAATTGTGGAATTTTCCTCCACACTTCTAACTATCTAGTCCTGTTTGACTGCTAACAAAAATCACAACAGCCTATGTGCACCACATATCACATGGGAGCCTGGCGTGTCTGAAAGTTGGTATGGAGCAGGTAAGGGTTAGACTGCAGCCTGGAGGACAATGGAGGGAAAACCAAAATAGAATTATGAAAACAATGGATTTCCGTATTCTGTAATAAAGCATCTGTTGCCATACAGCTGGACCAGCATGGAGACCAGAAGTTTATTCTGGATGAAGCTGCTGGTCTTGTAAATTGTTGATATACTGTTATTTGTTTTGGTGTATCAGGAATAAGCATGACAGTTACTAGGGCATAAATAGACACACCCAACTGAAACATGTCAAACTACTGTAGGCCATGACTAGCCTCAGATAATGAAGGACAGATAACACATGGTTGCGTAAAATAAAAACCAGTGCATCTCCATTAGTCTGCAGGAGGTTGAGATAAGGACCCGACATGTTATATTATAAAAGGTAGGGGTGCAAAAGTATGGCAAAATAAAACTAGATACAAAACAAGAGGAATTAATTAAAATAATAAACGTGATCATGCAAGTTACTTTGTAAAACCTTACAACATTTCTGCAGTCACACCTCTAAAGCAAGAGGTGGTAAGAGGCTATGTGGTTAACAAATGTGACCAAGTGCTTGTCATTAGTATTTTTCCACATAAAAAGGGGCTTTCAGTAAAAAAGAATCCTTCCATTTACCAATGATAACATATATGGTGGGTCAATGCTGAAACAATTCCTTTTTAGTAAATTATTAGTAAACTATACACTATTAGAATTGGTAAACCATTGGTCAAAAATGATCCATGCTAATTTTTCTAATTGCCTTAACATTTTAGTCAATTATTAAATTAAATAAAAAAAATATAAAATATAAATAATATAAATTTATAAATAATATAAATAAATATAAAATAAAACTTTGGACTCTGGTAACATGTTAGACTTTTTTTTTTTATAGACTAAACTGAAAAAATAATTGACCTAAAAAATGTATAAATTACCCCCCAACATCTTTTTTTGGGTTGGTGTCAACTCTGCTTTGGAATAAAATCTGTCAACAGTGTAACTGTTGATGTCTTTGACAGAAATCTCGTGATCCAGTATTAACAAACATCCTCCAACAAACTGACATCTCCTTCAGATATGTGCAGGCCTACACCTTTGGGTCTTATCATTTCCAGAGCTGTAGCATTTGGCCGCCTTATAGCTTGGTTATTAACATTGAGAAACTGGAAGTAGGACAAGTCAACCTTTTTCAAAATCTGGATACAGGAAGTGATATTTATATTATTACAACTCAAGAAAATAAGATTTTTGTTGAGACATGGACTGTTTGCTCATGTAAAAGAAATGACAATCTCCTCTGGAATCTAACTGGAAAGATTATGTTACTGCTGTGAAGAATTGTTTCTCTTTTTATCTCGTGTGCTTTTTTTTGAGATTTACTTTTCAATTATATTGCAGTGTGTAGGGGTGGGGGGAAAAAAGGTTCTTAGATGCATCGTGATCCTCTCGAACGATTATGTCTCGATGCAGAAAACTCAATCCGAAATTTAAAACTCAATTCTCAACATTATGATCGCCTGTAACAATTTCCAGGCTGTATATAGTATGTTCTTTATGGCTGAACCAACTGTGTGGTGAAACATAACGGACGTACAACATGTGTGTCGTGTTTACGTTCTAAGCTAGGCTACATCCATGGGCTACTTCTTGAGGATGGCTGAGTGTGAGCAACCGAAGATGGATACAATCCAACCGGCACCTAGGGCTGGGTGATGGCCAAAAACATTATTACAATTTTTTTTTTCACATCAGTCGATATCAATAATTATCACGATAAATGTCAAATCATTATTTCTTTCAAGTTCAAAGGCTGATTTTTGCTCCTGAGTGAAAGTTGAAGAAATGAGGTGGTTAATTGTGGTTTTAAACTATTCTTTATTATCAGAACATGACAAACGCTTGCCAAACAACAGAACATTTCAAAAATCTGAGGTACTGTAATTTGGCCGGCACGTGTCTTCGGCACAGTTTGCTCTGTTTTTGTCAGATGGTAAACAGCCAAAATATCTCCCAACTACTGAAGCTGAACGAAACCATCGACAATGGTTTCGTTCCGCTTCAAGCTGGTCATGGGTACTGTGTTTTCTTCGGTGTCGCTCATTTCGCTTACCGGTATTTTGCTTATTCCGCTTAAACTACAAGCCTGTTAGCACTAAAATATATAGTAATATCTGTTATCATGCCATCCCTAATCTTAACGACAAAAACCTTTTAAGGAAGATTTACATTGAGAATAACAAACACGTGAGCCAACTGGGTTTGTGCTAATAAGGTTTGGAAGCATGGATCTCTGTCAAGGTCCCAAGCACTCCCCACCAAAATTAGTGATATCACACAATGACAATATAGAAATGGCTGTTTTGATCAAACTCAACTTAGGCTTCATCCTTTTCTTAGGAAATATCAAAATCACTGTGACCTGTACTGTGCCATAACGGTTTTCTGTCGTTTACTGTGTTTGTGAAAGCCAACAATTGTACATCCATGACACATTTCAGTCTTTCCTTCCTTCTATTTTTCTTTTCTTTTCATTCAAAAAAATATAACAGGATCTATGATGTTGTAGTCCATTGCATTTCCAACATGAAAAAATGTTACCATGTACACCAGTGCCTGAATTGGACCAAAACACCTGTACAATTTTAAGCAATTCAACACATCATATCTGCAATAAAAACAATCTTTGTGAAATGTAACATTTTGGCCCTGCAGCCCCTTTCCACCCTGTACATATATATGTAAACACGAATATGAACAATAGATACTGTAGGCCTACATAAAAGCAGTTCGGAAATGTGTCATTGACTCCAAAACAGATAATAAATATTTTCTGATATTTTTTCCCCATGTTTCAGTATCAAAAGATGTTAAGAGGTAGTTAATAACTCTGAAACTGAAACTGAAATTGCAATGATAATTTGTACTTTCTCATTTTGCTGAGGATCCCTTGAAACTCATAAAAAAGCTGGAGCCACACATGACAATATTAGTAAAATAAGCTGTACAGGGGACTGTACTGAATATTTCTGGTGTAGGCATACATGTAATCAAGCTAGGACCTTGGCTGCAGCTCACTTCAGCACTTGCTACTAGAGATAAACAACAACAGCAGCAGGCAAAACAGGAACCTGTTTCGCAATAACACCATAGTAAACTTGCAGCCCACCAAAGTCATCACCTAAAATAAATGAACACATATGCGCATTATTACCAATTTGGTTCAATAACTTTCACTATAAAAATACATTTCCTTGGTTTGTACTTCTATACTAACAAAGTAAACAAATAACTGCATAAAAAATACTTAATAATAATGATTCAATTGTTGCTTTCTTGACTGGAGACACCTGTTTAGGTCTTGAATGTATATTTGACCCAAGTCTTTGGTTTGGCTTCCTGTATTGAATAATCCTAACACATTATTACTCTACCTCAGATGACTGCTATTAACACTGTCTGTTTTATTAACGCTGGTGCTACATCATTGTAATATAGCAGTATTGCAAATGCACCTGCTGCCATACTGCAAGCTAACGGAGCAGGCCCCTCATCAGGACAGCCAGCTAACAGTAAACAGATGACAACATTAACTAACGATACTGCTCCACTGGATTTCCACGCAGGTTCTAGACGATAGAAAAACCTACAATTTAGTAAAAAAGAAAATACAGAGCAGGAAATCCAACAACGACTCCAATTCGTCCAACAGAAATTGTGTCAGAAATAACAAGTGCTCTACGCCATTTTAGGGAATATTAGAGGCTTTAGCTTGACGTTCTGGCCTTCTGTGAGAAGAAGCTAAGCTAATGTAAACTGTTATTTGATGATGCACCCCAACAAAAAGAAATGGATAGTATGAATATCTGTTTAACGTAACAATATCTAATGAACCGTTAATTTGCTGCCGTGACAGCTGTTTGCTAAATATTTAGTGGAATAGCTAATGCTAGCTAGGCAGTTAGCTGGACTAGCAAGCTGTGGCTAACACCCCCACCCTCGACGCAAACGGACAAAAGGCCCAACATCTATCTACCAGTGTCAACAACTCCTACGCCAAAGTAGTATAGGAAAAGCTTGTGTTATGGTGCCTATGTATAATTTTATGGCACTGTCAGAGTGTTTTAAATATTATCCAAATATGTTAACAATGTAGAATTGAAGCTGTCATCCCACCCCTTGCGTCTCTGCTTTTACCACGTCATTGGACTATCCAACACTGCGGAAATACACCGCTAGCTAACTGCTAGGAGCTAGCTGAATGCTAACTGGCAGTCTAGCTGGCACTTGCTGCAGCTTACCCGTGTCTCCGATGATGATGTATTTGAAGAGGTACGCATACGCCATGGCCCCTGGTTTGTGCAGTCAGCTGTCTTGACCGTTACACCTTCGTTAAACCAACCGTGAACGGTGTGAAAAGGATAGCTGACAGCTTGTTAGCCTGGTTTTCTCTGTCGGTGCTGAGGAAGGAACAATAAACAGCCAGAGCCTCAGCTCTACGTCACACGGTCCGCCCTCGCCACGCTACAGTATGATGTCTTCAGGGTCTCCTCGGAAACTTTACGATTTGTTTCATTACTCTCTTTTTTGAAATAAATAAATGCCCACATCTCAAATTTGATGGACTGAGCTGAAATTACAAACGTCATCCCATTTGTTTTCATGATTTAAAAAAATATCTTTTTGTGTTGTGTCACAAGCTGCTGTTTGGCTGTTAGAATCACCACTACATGTGTTATGGTTTATGTTTACAGTTTAAAGTGAACTGTTTTGTTTGGATATGCAAAAAAGTACTGCTGCTAAGGGGTGTGTTTTACTTTGAGTTACATAGTATTTATCATACAATCTGTATGCGTGTAGGTGTGTGTGTATGTCTACTCATTATGTTGACAATGCTGTCGAAGAAATGGGTTTCTCAAGTCCTTCTTTAACTTAACCTACACCCTGTAACACACACACACACACACACACAGGCACACACACATATTAAAATTGACTAAAACCAAGGTTGTCAACAATGTAGATTCAGCCAGCATCCACGGAATCAACTTAAAAGCTCTCAGACATCAAGCTCAGAAACAATATAGGCCTTTAGTTCAAGGCAACAGACAGCTGCAGTGTTTACAACATGGGTTCAAGGGTTAAACGTGTGTTAGGCCACAGGTAGATTCTTAAAGCTGACAAACCGACTACCAGATGAAAAATGTACAAAAATCTAAGGAATCATATGACCTAGTCCTTGAACATGAGTATGACTCAGCTGTTGAACAGAGGAGTTGTTGCTCTGAGAAAATCTTTGGAAGTAGTTCATTCATTCAGTGTCTTAGAGAGCTGCACAGCTGACGTTAGATTTTGATTATGGGTTAGGTAAGGTGAGTGGTTTAACAGCTTCATCATCATAGACATCAGATATATCTGAGAATGGGAGAGGGCTGGTTTAAATCTCCCTTCACTGCCAAATTAGGCATTGTTTTGTTTTTTTTCCTGCGTCAAATGATTGTATCTACGTCAGCCTTTCATTCTTCTACTGACAAAAACTTAAAGATGTCATCTCTAATTTTATTTTATGATGCTGACTTCATAAAACACTATCTGGTCCTTCTCTGAAGTAGGAGTGTTAGTCTTAGTTGTAGTTTAAAGATGAAGCTGGCATTATTGTAATGTATCTTTTGTATTATTACCAATAATTTCTTTGAAGAGACCAAAACCAACATTTAATTCATCCTGCAAACATGTATTGTCTGTGTTCCGGAACGCTGGGCCACAATAGGCGGCTGAAAGCAGGACAGACAAACAGACTTCCTGACATTTCCATGGTGGCCCTTCTCTGGCCAGTTGTCATGGTTACAGCAGTGGACAAACTGGTCACCTTCCAGCCATTTCACATATTGATCCTGCATCTAAACTGCTTCAATAATGAAGACAACACTTTCTTCTATGACATAGGGAAGAATTGTACACAATGAATGTTCATTGCAAAATAAGAAATTTGCTTCTTCTTTCTTGCTCATATCTGACCAGAAACACCAAAAATGCCACAGGACCATACCACTTACAGCACAAATTCAAATATCATATCACTGCTGAACACATATGCAGTATATCCAGCGCTGGAGGAAGTATTCTGATCCTTCTCTTAAGTAAAAGTTTTAATACCACTCTGTGAAAATATTCCATTGTAAGTAAAAGTCCTGCATTGAAAATGTTACTTATGTGAAAGTATGTAAGTATAATCAGGAAAATGTACTTAAAGTATTAAAAGTGCATAATTATTATATATTATATCATTAGATTATTATTACTGATGCATTATGTAAAAACAGCATTTTACTGTTATAGTTGGTCGAGGTGGGGCTAGTTTTTGATTATTTTGTACAGGATGCAACTAATGATTATTTTCATTATGGATCAATCTCCTGATTATTTTCTCGATTAATCAATCAAAAACATTCTGCAAATAGTGAGAAATCGCCATCACAATTACCCAGAGCCCAAAGTGACACCTTCACAATGTTTGTTTTGTTCAACCAATAGTCCAAAGCTCAAAATGATTAAAAATAGATTAACATTATTAAAATCATTAAAAGGAAAAGCAGCAATACCCTCACGTTTGAGAAGCTGGAACCATGAAATGACTTTAATGATTATCAAAATAGTTGTCAGTTGATTTTTCTGTACAATTAATCTACTAATCGTTTCAGCTCTTCTTGTATATACCTGTGGGTATGTAGTTTAATCTATAACAAAGCATCATATTTAATAAGCTCTTCATATGTTTTGTATGCAATCTTATTTGTAAAATAACTAACTTAATAAGTAACTTAAGCTGTCAAATAAACATAATGGAGCAAAAAGCACACTATTTACCTCTGCAATGTAGTGGAGTAGAAGTATAAAGTGGCATGAAAAGAAAATACTTAGGTAAAGTACAAGTATCTCAGATTTGTTCTTGAACAGTACTTGAGTAAATGTACTTTCTTTCTACCACTTACTATATCTCAGTTAATTCAATTCAATTCAATTCAATTGTATTTATAGTGCCAAACAGAAGTTATCTCAGGGCACTTTGATGAGTAATGATGATAGGTCAGAATAGTAACCTACAATATGCACTTTTAACTACATTAAATATTGTTAAAAACAAATGAAGAACACTGAGTGTAATAAAATGTGGGTTACAGATAGGAAATTATGCAAAGAAGTGTTTATCTTGTGAATGTGTGTAGGAAACAATTTGGATAATAAGTATAAAATACACTAAGAGAGGGAAATCTAATGGTTGCATAAAAATAATCGTTTAAAAAATCATAGCTGCAAATAATTGTGTGTTATTGATGGTTTAAAAAAACAGGAACTGGTGCACTTTTGCAGGAAACAAACCTGATGTTCATGTTTCAAAACAACATCTGTTGTTTGGTAGGGACAATACTACTAATGTAGTAACCTAAGCTGAAACAGCCACTTGATGGCAGCAAGTATACAGTGTGAAGTTATTGCAACATAGGTAGTGCAAAGTAAAAAAACAACAAAAACAATGTAATCATATCGAAAGGAGTCATTTATGGCAAATAAATAGTTTGCACAGTCAAAAAAGCATAATTAAATCACTTCTGTAGGTGATCTGTAGTGACTCATCATTTCCTGTAGAGAGAAGCAAAGGGCCATATTTTGGGGGTGATTTTTTTGTCTGTGTATATACATGTTTGTGTGTGTTTATTCTTTTTTAGTTGCTGGTTTATCTAACAGAGACAGTGCACATTAATAAACATTGCTGTAAACGTGCCAGAGTTAGCCAAAAGGTTACTTTTGATCTTTAATCCCTGGGCAGATGTTACAAAGTCATCCTCAAAACATCAGTTAGTGAAATCATTTATAAGAATTAAGAGCAATAATAAAAAGAGAATATTAATGTTAACAAAAAACATCAGCATTGCCAACGGAATATGATAAAAAAAAAATCTATGAAAGATATGTGCACACACACTGTATATCTCAAAATGTATTTCACTGATTGTGGAAGACAATTTTATTCCATCAGCTGAACTAATAACTAACTAATCTAATACAGTTGGTCCTATTCACTAAATCTACAAAGAATGTAAAATCAATAGCAATGTTGCTCTCTAGAGAAATAAACAGTGAGATGAGACTGCATGCTGCCATCTTACATGGTGAGTTTGTGAAAAGCTGATTTAAAGAATAGGCGACAATCATTGATCATCCTAGTATATTGTAACAATAGAAATAATTTACAGTAAGGTGAGGCACTATTGGTTAAAGGTTGGGTAGGCAGTACTTTTTTGGCGTCATTGGGAAAAAAATCCATAATAACTGTTCAGCATATTGTAAATTAAGTGGTCTGAGAAAAAAACTCTACTTCAGCCCCTCCTCTTGGTTCTGTTTTCAGGCTTCAGAAAATCTAGCCCGTGACGGGAGACTTTGGCCAATCACATGTCAATTGAAAGAGAGACGGTGCATTCGGATTGGCTGTTCTACAAATGCAGACGCGAGTACACGTCCCTTCAGACAGTGAAAGCCTGATTCAATGGCAGAAAATCCTGCTGAAAATCCTGAAACTTCAAATACATTTCCAATACCTCTTTTGCCTACAGCGGCGTCTCGGCTCCACACGGAGCTTCGGGCTCATTATGTTTGATGCCATGGTGCTCGTATCGACGTGGCAAAGAGGCATGATGACAAACAGTGGGGAATAACTTTTGACGGGGGACAGTGGTGTGTGTGGTGTACTAGCCTCTCTTCCCACTGCTGGACTGCGGTTTCGATATGCTTAATATAGACTCACAAATACATTTTTAACTTTATGACTTTGATTTTCTTATTAACAGTTAACGTAGGCAATTCTTTAATAAAATGGAAACATTTAAGTGCGGTATGGTGTCACAGAACCTCTCAATGGATAAGACTGCTCTACCATCTATCATCTATCTATATCTGTGCAAAAGTAGTGGGGCCTTCTCAGATGTGTTTTGCTATTTTATGTAATATGTACTTAAATAATTTAAGAGATTAAAGGATATGTTCACATTTCCACAAGATGGAATTTCACACTAAAAAGACTTGATTTGTTTAACCCAGCCTCATATTAGCTTCAGCTGAACTTGTAAGTACATTTTTACACAGAATGAGGATTGTAGATTTTTCTCACATCACTTTTCTTCCCTCAGGAGGTAGAGCGGGTCGTCCATTGATCCCAGGGTTGGCGGTTTGATCCCCGGCTCCTCCTGTCCTGTCCACATGTTGAAGTGTCCTTGGGCAAGACACTGAACCCTAAGTTTCTCCCGATGGAGGCCAGCACCTTGCATGGCAGCTCCATCCTCGGTGTGTGAATGTGTGTGTAAATGGGTGAATGAGACCAATCTGTAAAAGCGGTTTGGGAACTGTTAAGGTTGAAAAGCGCTATATAAGTGAAGTCCATTTACCATTTACTTAGGCCACATTGGAATCAGGTTAGAAAGGGATCTCCTAATGACCAGGAAGTACAGGAAATCAATCAAAGCAACCAGTAACTCTTTCAGTGTCCATATGGGCATGTGCACATAATTGGGTGGTACAAGGATCATTTAAATCTGTAAGTCTGAAATAAGCCTCAAACCCTCAGTTCTGTCTACTAGCCACACAGAGCTTGATTTTAGCACACACACACTTGCACAACAGACTGTACATATTTCAAAAATATTTTGAAATAATAATTTGAAATTCAGTTATTACATCACAGTTACTCATCCCAGTAACACTCCTTTACTTTAGCATTTGAGGGTCGGCTTGTTGGCTGTCTTACTGAGATTTAGATGGAGGTTTAATATCAGTTTGCTCTCTCTGCCTTCAGTGGACAGACTGGTCCAGGTCATGGTAGCTTGGCACAGAGGCTTGAGGTGGGGGGAGGGGGGGTTAGCCTCTACGAAAAGTGGAGGAACACGACTCCTGGTAATTCCAAAGTTGTCTTATTCACATGTTGTTTGTTATTAGCTGGCTT
This sequence comes from Macquaria ambigua, assembly GCA_008360985.2. NCBI lineage: Eukaryota > Metazoa > Chordata > Actinopteri > Centrarchiformes > Percichthyidae > Macquaria > Macquaria ambigua. The sequence goes on along the minus strand of VMKM01001516.1, from coordinate 118,426 downwards.
GCTAACGTCACAAAGCCACAGGTACGCCTACATTCAGGAGTTACCTAGTTCTGTTTTGAGTTGGAGGGTGTGTAACCGTGCAGCTGGGGTCGGGAGTGAGTGCAGTCACTGAAGCTTACCTAACATTAGCTACTGGATGGTCAGTAAATTCCTCTGTATTGTAGGGCTGCCAGTTTGTTAAACCACATCTTGTTTTCTGTTTCTACACGTTAAACACAGAAGATATGTCATGTGGGAGGATGTGTGGAGGATTTGGAGTTGTATTAGGGCACCTTTGACGAAGCTGGAATGAGTAACGAAAGCAAAGTAACGAGTAATGTTACACATTGCATTTGCTGCTGATCCTGCCTCAGATTCAGTGGCATCGGGGGCGGGAGTTGGCAGTCTTGTCAGTTTGGAGATTGAGAACACCTCTAACCTGGCTGGCTCCTAAATTTCTTTGTGGCATGGTCTCTTGAAAAAATATAAGAGCTCTGTTTCTCCATGTTTACATGGGGAGTTTGTGGACTTTTTGTGCATGTACACAAGTTAGCTAGCTTAATCACCATCAGTTTACTTTAAAATTGTTTGACTTAATGAGACCCGTAGTTGCCCGCTGGCTGAGTGCGCCCTCTGCTGGTGCCCTCTAAGCTAGTACTTTACTTCATTCATACATTTTATTAATTCATCCATCTTTCAAATGAGTGGCACTTGCACAAATTAGGTGGCACAGGCCCACCCATCCCTATGCATATGAACTGCAGTCCTGCTTTTAGATCCACAGTGTGGAAACAGGGGAGCTTGCCTGCATTTACTTAAATGGCTCAGAGGATAATTTCCTGATAAGGAATGTGGGGCAATTAACATCAGCAGCCTGGAGGATATGGATTAATAAAGAAAGAAATTATGCAAGGAAGACCAATAGGGACCATGAACTATTTATCCCTCTTTACCTTTTGCACATGCTTTTGTACAAATAACCCAAAAAACTAAATACATCTTGTCTAGCCATATTTTTAATTCAACCCAATGGAAATTCAAGAACTCTAAAGTATAACAGTGCCAACATATTACAGTTTCCTTTAAAAAGCATTAGGGTCTGGTCACTGTAATTCATGAGAACCTGTGCCAAAAGTGAATGTGGGTGTGTTTCAGTATCCAGTGTTATAAAGTTTCTCTGTCCATCTTGAAGTCATCAAGGCTGGAGAACAGTTTGGCCATTCACTCTCTCCGTCCTGCCGTTTTCTGCCTGTTTTCTCAAGTGCTGCTGTTTCCTTCACCCAGGGGTAGGACTGTGGCCTCCAACAGAAACACCAACATGACCTTCCTGCCAGCATTCCAACAGACACACATACAATACCACCAGGGTACCCAAAACAGCAGAAAGGTTTACAGAAAATAACTTGCAAGTCAAACTACAACTGAGAAACATTAAAAATATAATAGAGAAAAAATAATTAAAGCTAATGTACTTAAACGTTTATTGTCATTCAACAGTCATGAATAAAGGGAGCATAGAGGGAAGGGGAATGAGAAAGAAATACTGATCTGTACTGATTTGAAAGAAAGCCAGGGTGAGTGAGCACACCTGCAGTCTGCAGAGTAAAAGAGAGAGAGAAAGAAAGGAAGACAGAGAAGAAGAGAGAGAGAGAGATAACAGCAGAGCAAAGTGGAGAGAGAGAGAGGAAGAGGAGGAGCAACAGAGGCAGAGAGCTCCACACACATCAGTTAGTAGCTGTAAGAAGACAAGAGTAAGAGAGGACATAAAAGGAGAGGACAGAAAGAACAGAAACGGGTAGAAAGAGAGAAGAAAAGAAAAGAGGAAACTAAAGAAAAGAAAAAGAAGAGAACGAAAAGGCTGAGGGAGTTGTTGTTCGGCTGGGAATCCATCCAGAAGACTGCAGAGACTTCAGTTTGTGTCCAAGTGAACGGACAGAACCAGTGTGACTGGGAGTCTACTGGGAGGACAGACTGGTTATACCCACAGTGAGCAGACTGCCAAGCACCATGGCTGACAACATGAATGAGGAGTCAGATTATAACCCGGGGAAAGATGAGCTGGACTGGGGCTACGAGGAAGGTAGGCTGGTCCTCATCAATATGTGGAGGGATGCTGGGAAACAGGTGATGTTAGTGGGTATAAAAAGTTGAGTCCAGACGGGTTTTAAAGGGGTCTGAACCCAAAACTTTATGTATAGTCTTTACTTGTCAGCCTGTTAATTCTATGAATTGAGTTTTGCAGTGTTGACACATTTTGTAGATCCTGGTTTTGTGTTAGTACACTGTAAAAATGTCTGTCATAACAAGACGTGTTTTTTTCCAATGAATAACTGAGTATTTTGCTCCCCTCTCTTAGATTACTCTAATACATATAGCTTTTTAATCAGGAAAGCTTTTAAATGTGTTTTAAACATTTATGAGAGTGGCCCTTGTTCCTCTGCTGTACAAGAAGAGATGCACTTTATATTAAAGCAGCAACATTAGTTTGTTTGGAATAAATACAAGAAGGCAGAAGAAATAGTGTCTCAACATTATGTGGAGAGCCATGAATGCAAAACATCAAAAGAATAATACCATATCAACAGAGGTGCTGCTAAAACACATACATAGTTACATGAAACTATTCATTATGATACTGGCAGTTTTGCTGTCATTAATTTCTTGAAACCACTTGATCTGTGATGGAATTAAAGGGGCACTCCAGCAATTTACAATTGCACTTGGGGGGGAGACTGCTGGTTCAAGAAGTGTTTCTACCCATTCTGTATTGTCATTTTAATACATATCTGTTATTTAACATAGAAACACAGGATAAGTTTATTTTATGGCCACCAGTTTTTAATAATTTCAACTTAGTTTCTGTGAGATCGTGTTTTTGTTTCTGTCAGTTAGGCATGGGGGGGTGGGTGGGGGGTGGTGGCTCTATGTATTGCAATCCCAATGAGCCTCGGCCACAATTTGCTGATTTGCGTACTTCGACATTGCAGTTGTGAGCAAATCACGGTGACATAGTTACTGAATTCATCCAAAATTGGGTCAGAAAATGGCCGATTTATGCTGCAGATTCGTCAGACAGTTATCTGAACAGTGTAATATTTACCTTCCGCCGGCCATTAGCGGCACACGTAACAGAATTTTACAAGTCCTCCAAATTAAATGACAAAATAAGTTGTTTGACCACAACCCTCATGACATCATCAGGGTTATTTTCTCAGACATGACAAAGCTCCTCCAGAACCACAGAAGACTTTATACAACTGTTTTCCCAGGCTGAGTAGTACTCCTCATGACAGGTAAGATAATCTTAAAATTGTTGGAGTGCCCCTTTAACTAACTGTCAAGTCAGTCAGTCATTTTTTGGCCTAACAAGATTAGTGAAATGAGACACCATGCAGCAGTTGTGGAAAGGCTTACCTGGAGCTGATTGATGTTAGCCCAAATTCAACTTTTCCACAGAGGGAAAGAGAATCTACTCACACAGCCTAATTTCAAATACTGATATTCATTTCTGATACTTTTTGAATCGTCCAAGACTTCCACTGACATGCAAATATAGTATAAGAATATCAAACTCACTGTCATAGTTATAATTTAAAGCATAATGCTGTGTTTGTGTTGTGTAACTCTGTCTTCTTATATTGCTGCCTTTACTGAGCATCGAGGGATGCACTGTGATATTGAACTGTAAAATTCTTACTGTAAGTATACTGAATGATATGTAACACTTTGTATGCATGAATTAGACACTAATGTATGGCTTACAAATACCATCCGTGTCCTGTGGAAACCTTTTGTCCTAAAAGTGATGTTTTCATAAGTAGAGGAAAAAGTCACTGGATGTTCCATTGACACAGATAGTACATTCAAACTTTTAAAAATATTTGAATTGGTTACTCTTTACACGCTGTCATCAAGAGAACCATTTTGTGCGTGTGAGATTAAATTTTCTGCAGGACACTTGTGATATGACACATTTATAAGGTCTTCATTAGAATGGACTCGATTGGAAGAATAACAAAACTAGAATGCAAAACATAATTTATGATTCTTCCAGAAGACCGGTTGTGAAAAATAACAAGCCTGCGCAACAGTTAGGTAATAGTAAGAACTCTACACAATACTAGGATATTAATTATCAAATAAAACTAAAGCCAGGACACAGGTCCACCAAGGCTGGACAATCCTCTAAATTTGTTATTTTAATAACTAAATATTTGAAAGTGTTTGCTGTTATCTGCATGTGGATCTGGATCTGTTACAAAATACTCATAGGCAGTGATAGACGGTCATGCACATTTTGGGACAATGTCTAAATCCTGTAAATATTGGAGTTTTAGGATGAAACTTGAAGCGAATCAGACACATGGCCACTGACTGACCTACATGAACAGCCGTGCTAGACCAAGAAATGCAGGAAAAAAAATAATTTGCTTCTGTGCTCGACAAGTCGAGAGTTATGAGCAAAAACATATAGTATCCAGTGTTTATAAATGCTGGCACTGTTATGTAAGACTGCTGACCAACAGACAGACGAACAGAACCGAGGTAACGAGGTCAATCTGTCAGCGGCATGGGTTGGATCCGACCACAGGTAGAGCAATGCAAGAGTCAGTGTTATTCACAATTTTCCTCAATCTGTCTGGGATTTCACTGCACTTCATACTTTTATTGATATGTTCAAGCTAAATGAGTGAGTTGACATTGGCAACACAATACTAGCACAGGAACACGGTCTTTTAATGAAAAATTTAAAGGGTCAAACTTCCAGGTGGGACAGATTTCAGAAGTAAGAAAACCTCATTCAAAATTCCATTGGCATTTGTAACAACGCTAATAACTAAAAAGATTTGCTTCATATGTTAAAGTCTGTGTAAAGGAAATTCAGAGATTTGTTTCTAAACACATTATACATGTTGGTGAAAACATGTGAAAACTACTATGTAAACTATGTAGTACTGAATTGTGGAGTTAGACTGTTTTTCACCATTTTTGTGTTCAAGATTTTTTGGGCGGGCCTGAAATCATGGCTCGATGACACACTGGAGCCATACTGAGGATGACTCCTCTAACACTATATAAAAGCCAGAGCTTTGTTCTACTGTGTTAGCTCGCTGAACTAGAGTCTGTTGCTGAGCAGCGGCTCTTACTTGTTCTTCGGCTCAGAGGTACAGTGAAGTTATCTACCAGCGCCTTCAGCAGTAATACTGCTTATTTTTTCACGATTTTGAAACCTAATTTTATATACTTGCCGATTTTTGTAAGCATTCAAATTTGGCTGGGTGGTTGATAACACATTCTTCAGTGGTGTGATAAACTCACAACACATTTATTATTGCTTTACACAGACTTTAAAGATGGTACTTTTTTGAAAAACAATCTAGTATTCTAGTTCATTAAATATTTTTGTTTTTTATTGGCCTTTATTACACGGCTTTGTTCAATACTCGATTCTGATTTGTCATTTACGGCATTCTACTGTCTGTTATTTCTGAATAGCAGACAGCTGCTGTGAATGACAGGCCGTTGCTATGGACGCAGGTCTGATCATAGACTCTGGAGGACCACGTCCAGTCATATCAATCCGCAGAAAGAAGTCCGGTACATTTAACAGCGTCAGCTCATTCACACTCTGTGGCAAAATACATCCATCAGAAAACACCATGGAAGATTTTAATATTTAATATTCATTTTAATATATTTGGAGAGCACGGAACTTTTGATTCATGGTTAATGGCTGAACTTTCTCTAGAAAAGAAAAGAAAAAGAGAAGAAGAAAACAGAAAAAGCAAGAGATGTTAAAAGACAAAATTGAAGAAGACAGACATAAAGTAAATGGAACACAGTATGGGCTATAGGCTAAGGTTAATAAAAACGAAACACAAACATTTCCCATAAGTCCTAGACCTTTGCGGGTTAAACGTCACAGCTAGACAAAAGAGATGAGTCCATTGGCAATTGAGGGGCTGCTGTTAGCTCAGACATGTTTGTAATAACAGCAGGACAGAGAGGTCCATTTGTTCCTGCATTTTACATATTGTTCATATCATAGTCATAAGATAAAGGTCAAACTCTCCACACAGTTTACTGCACTGACAGTTCAGTCGACTCTTTGCTGGATGGTTTGCCTTGCAGCCATTTCAGGGTGATGGCTTTCTTGCTAACAGCCTAAAGTATTTCAAAGATATATTCATCCTGTGCTATAAGTTTATCTGGGATTTTGCCCAGGTATAATGTAATTTATATTTCAAAATGGTTTTATTATCTCTTTAGTAATCTCATGCCAATATGAAAACGTTAAAGGAAAAGCCTAGAGAACATGAGGTCCAATGAGGTTTCGATAACATAAGGCAAAGACTTGTAGATGCATAAGTTTATATACTATATATACAGTATATATATATATAGCTAGTCAGTTGTTCAGTAGTATTATAAATGATTTAGCAATGCAGTCCCAACCAAAACTCCTTTCTAGAATTCAGAATTTTGCACCGCTCCTTTATGTGTGTTGTAGCTGCAGTGAAACACTCTCTGCCTTTAGTAAATTGTTGTCAAGGCTTTAGTTGCTGAGGAAGGAGAGAATGTGACGGGTCCCCTTAACCCTTATTGCTATGGAGTGAGTAGTCAGCCAGTGTGGCGTGTCTGTCTCTGCTGTAGTTGCAGCAGAAAGGCATACTGTGAGGAGTTCATTTTCTTGGAGGAGCATCGGTGTACTGGGCTTTCCTGAACACGATACTCACCAAATGTGTTTGTTTCCTCCTTTTAAAAACACATTGGGTTCCACTCATCTTACAATGGTCTCCTTGTGCTGTTAGAGTGATTGCGGTCAGAAAAAAGCTAAAGTGAATCTAGACCAGTGTGTGCCTTTGGTGTCACTTAGTATCACTTTCTCTGCTGTTGTTTTACTCTCTGCCAGTGCAAGAAAACGTAAGTTGATAGCAACAGTATTACTCTCTTAATCTAAGACAGTTTTCACCTACCATCGTTTGGTCAAAAATTAAGATGTTACAATATCTCAATCTGTCTTACAAATATACATGCTTATACAACAATTCACAAGTCTCCTGTCCCAGTTAGGCTGACCCTCTTTCTGCAACCATAACCTGCTTCAGTTTGTTTTTAAGCACTTTAAACTCTTCCCTTCCCTTCTCCCTTTGTCCTTCCATGTCTCTCCCCTGTTTACAGCAATTCTCTCATTTCTGCCACAATCACAGCAAGAAATCCTGTTCACAAACTGGACACTGAGAGGAAGCAGAGAGGGGTAGAGGGAGGAAAAGGAGAGAAGAATGGTTTTCTTTAAATGTCCCCTACACACACACACACACATACACACACACACACACACACACACACAGGAACTGACCTCGATATAAATTTGTTTGAGAGGATGATAAAAATAGCAAGGAAAAGAAGAAGAAGGTTGAGGGTAATGCACTGACTGACTGAAAAAACAATTGCTTTAAAAATAAATTATTTCAAAGTCCACTTACTAACTTTTTCAAGAGCTTTCAAACGCATCTCACAGTCTTCATCACTTCAGAGGAAACTCAGATGTACAACAACCCAGAATTTTCATCTGACTTAACAAGAATTCAGTTTTGCTATTACTGACTCAAAAATCACAACTATTGATTCAACCTATATCCTGTTAATGCAAGCTGCACGGACAGAGATGTATTTTACACTTTCAATTCATTTGAAGTAAGTAGAGGAATAACTTGAGGAGCAAAACACAACAGGTAAACAAAGCACCACTTGCATAAACCCAAAAATTAACCCAAAATAAAATGAACTTCGCTATGATATCAGTTTCATCTGTGTGTGTCTGATATAGCAATGTAGCTCTGTGATATGTTTAGACTAGTTTAACACAGACACTGGCGGCAGGTGGAAATAGCTAGCCTGGTGCTGTTAGCGACTCCAAAGCTGTCTTACTGAATTTAGACATGTCTGTGTAAAAATAAAAGAAACACTGTGGTTTAAAGGTTGGGTAGGCAGTTTTCTTTTGGCGTCATTGGGCAAAAATGCTATATTAATCGTGCAGCATATTGTAATTCAAGTGGTCTGAGAGCAGACCTCTGCTTCGCCCCTTCAGGCTTCAGAAAATCTAGCCCGTGACGGTAGACTTTAGCCAATCACAGGTTATTTCAGAGAGACAGTGTGTTCGTATTGGCTAAGCTACAAGAGCAGATGTGTGTGCACGTCCCTTCAGATGGGGAAAGCCTGATTGAATGGTGGAGAATCCTGCCGAAAATCCTGAAACTTGTAATACATTTCCAACACCTCCTTTGGCTACAGCGGTGTATAGTACAAAACAACATGTCCCAGCTCCACACGGAGCTTCAGGTTCATTATGTTCGATGCCATGACGCTCGTAACGACGAGTGGCAAAGAGGCCTGATGACAAACAGTGGGGAATAACTTTTGACGGGGGACAGTGGTGTGTGTGGTGTACTAGCCTCTGTTCCCGCTGCTGGACGGCGTTGCAGCTGCCTCTGAAGCCTGGGGCGCTCTGCTCTGCGGCCGTGAAGCACTGGAGGGGCGTCTTTGAGAAAACAAGTCGCGACAGGAGGGGCCACGGTCTCGGTGAGACTCACGCCGTGGAGAGCGAGCCCTAAGAGGGATACGGTTTTGCAGGGGAACCGGCTCCTCCTGCTGCTGGTCGAAGTTGTGGGTTTGGTGGGAGGGGCTTAGCGGAGTGATACGAGGCAGCAGAGAGAGAGGCGGAAGGTTTTGCCTAGGTTGCACAGATTTTGCCTACCCCAGCTTTAACAAGCAGTTTAAGTAGCTAACATGATACTACATGTAGGTTTAGAACAGTTGTAGAACTGTTAGCTTGTTTGTTAGTAAGTTAATTTGTTTTCCTTAGAAGCTGTTTTTATCAACTTTTGACAGAAGCTAGCTGTTTCCACCTGTTCTCAGACTTTCCGGTAAGTTCTAGGCTAAACACTCAAAGAGCTTTCTCTCTATTAACACTGCAGACATCTTGACATGTCACAGAAGGAAAAGTGTCAAAATATATCCATACAAATATACATGCAATTAGATTGCATTATGCTCTTTCTTGCTCGTTTTCTTTGAACATATGTATATAAAATAACAGTAATAACTAAAAATATATTTAAAAAATCTTGTCAAAATATGGAAGCTTGTCCATAAGAGTATCTCATTCTTTCTAAATGGAGTGTGTTTGTAAGGTCATTAAGCCAAATCTTTGTAGCGGGAACTTCTTCCTTTTTACAGTGCAGGAGAAGCAGCTTCTTTGCAATGACGTGACTATAGGATAGGAAACACTGCTGAGTGTTGCTTGATTTTATAACATCATCAGATATTCCTAGAATAATAATGAGTGAAGTATTTTAGATATTCATTTGAAAATATTGATCCAATAGGTCTTAACTTTGGGACATAGAACAAAGCTGTGGAGTAGCGTGTCATCTGCTGAAAGGCATCTGTGACATGTAGGGGAAATCTCAGGGTATAGCCTATTTTGTGTAACCTCCACTTAGAGTAATGAAGATGGTGTAGAATTTTTAACTGGATTAAACAGTGTCTTGCATTATTAGAACATCAATGGTTGTGCTCCAAGCTTTCTTCCAACAGAATCTCTGAGATCTCAGTGCCCATTTCTTCCTCCCATTTTGGTTTTATTAGAATGGAATCAACTGGACTGATAGACTGTAAGGTGTCATATATATATAAGATATTAGTTTTTCTGAGCATGATGAGAGCCGGAGGCCTCCATCAAGACTGGAGCCTCTAAAAGTCTCAAAATGTTGCAGATGTTTTCTTACATAGTCTCTTATTTGCAAATATCTAAAGAAGTTTCTTCCAATTCTATGTGTTTTGTAGTCACATAAAAATGGATTACAATTGAGTCTAATTGTTTAAAGGATAATTTGGCAAGAAACACTGGGATATTCTGAAATAAATATAACTGGGGCAAAAAGAGCATTTTAATAGCATTAATTCTGCCAAGTAATGATATTGGAAGGGTCTTCCAAAACTGTATATTTGACTGTAATTTAGACAATAATAGAGGACAATATGCCTTGAACAAAGAGGTGTGGCACTTTGTAATCTGAATTCCTAAATATGTACATTTCTCTGGAGATATGGTAAAGGGAGGTTCTGATACCAAGAAATATTCTGTACACGTATGGGCATTAACTCGCTTTTACTCCAATTTATCCTATATCCAGAGAGGGTCCCAAATTAATTGATTTTTTCTTTGGAATAGTGATATATAACAGAACATCATCAGCATATAATGATATCTTATTTATAGATTTTTCTATATTATAACCATAAATTAGAGGGTCTGAGCGAATACTCTCAGCAAAGATCAAGGCACCCTTGTCTCATCCCTCTATGTAGATTAAAACGGGGGCACAGTGTTTGATTCGTGAGGATTTGTGCACAATGGTTGTTATAGAGGAGCTTGACGTTGTTCAGTTTATTATGCAGTAAAGTGAGCTAGTGGGTAGTGCATGGCCACTAGCCTGCTGCCCCTAAACATTTGTTTATGATGCCCGTGTCCGCCGAAACTGAAACTCCCGCTTGCTGCACGGAACAACATCCAGGGCACTGAGCTGTCACTCAAAAACTCATTAGCCAATGGGGACGCCCCCCTGAAAAAAAATCCCACCCACGTGAGAGGTTTGTGTCAGAACTGCAAACAAAAGGTCAGGCAACGCAAACGAGAGAGCTGGCAGCGTAACCGCAAAGAGACAGAGAGGGCAAAAGTCTGATCAGCAAGAATGAAGCAGAGGGAACTGGAAACACAAGGACATATTATCAAAAAAGTAAAAGACCAATAACTTACACCATTACACAAAGCATTTGTTAGAATAAGTTATAAGTTATACTCTTGAGATGACATTCTGTTTTCTTCAGTGAGTTTTATTCTCTCTCAAATTCTATTTAAGAAGTTTTGTTTGATTATATTGACACAAATCTGATTCCATACTTTTTCATCTAACTGGGAGAGGTTGCATTTATCTAAAAAATCTTGCATAGCAATGTAGTCTGTATTGTTTTTGGATGTATTCAGATTTTTATAAAATTGGAGAAATCTGTCACTAATTACTTTGGGTTTCATCAAAACCTCACCTTTGTCAGATTTAATTTTGTGTATCATGCGATCATTTTCCTGTTTTCTGAGTTGTGCTAAAAGTCAGTATGGTTTGTCACAAAATTCAAAATATTTCTGTTTGGTGTATAAAAATGCCTGACTAACTTTTGCTGAGAGTATCTTGTTATATTCATATTTTAGGAATGATATTTTTTATGTAATTCATGTAAAGGTGTTTGGGCAATTTGATGATCTATTTCAAGTAATTTGGCCTTTTTTTTCTCTTTCCTTCTAGACGCTTCAAATGAAATAACACAACCTCTAAGAAAGGCTTTGAATGCCTCCCAAAGTATAGACTGGGTGGTATCTGAATTGTCATTGGTGTCAAAGTAGAGGGATAGCTGAGTTTGTAGATAATTACAGAACTCTTTTTTGGTTAATAACAGAGGATTTAGCCTCCAGTATATTGAAAGTGCAAGTTAGAGGACTGTGATCTGAAATCACAATGTTATGATATTTTGCATTTATAGCATATGGCATCAATTTTGCATCAATGAGAAAATAATCTCTCCTGGTGTGTGAGTTACGTGTTGCTGAGTAAAAAGAGTATTCTCTACCAGCAGGGTGTACGATTCTCCAGATGACAGACATATTAGTATTATTGATCAAAGTATTAAGTAAGACACTCAAACTGTTTTTATCTATTCTACGGGTGGAAGATCTGTCTAGGTACGGACATTTGTTTGGGACATGTCTGGTATATGGGACATCTCTTTCTTAAAGAATGATGGATTGTCTACATTGGGTGCATATATGTTCAATAAATCGAGAGGTGTGTAATATATTTCCCCAGTTACAATCAAAAATCACCCTTCTTTATCAGATATTGTGGCTTTGTGAATGAAGGGAATGCCTTTCTGTATCATAATTGCTGTACCATATATTCATATTTAGACAGGTCCATGGCCATAGTATTGTTCATTTTGGCTAACTATTACAGCTTATTGGACACTTAAAGTGAACAAAGAAATAATTAATGTTGTAAATTACACCTGTGCATTTCCTGTTATAGCGAGATGTCTTTCATTAAAAAGTTTTCTTTTAAAGTGTTATTTTGTCATTGGGCAACAATGCCCAAACATTGACACACTTGGTCTATTAGTATTAATCCTCTAAAGAATTTTCAGTTTTAAACAAAATCCTGAATACAGCTATTTCAGTACTAACCTCTGAGACAATATGGAAGATTCATATCCTGATAAAATGTCATATGGACCATAAATAAACATTAAAAGTGGGTACATTGCAAAAGCAGAGTTTAGGAATTTCTACATATGCACTGTTTCCTGTCATAATAGGAGAGCAATACTGTATTATGTGAAGGGTAACATTTGTATTATAATATAGAAGAGATTTTCAGACCTAAACGCTCAGAACACATTCAAGATATGCTGTGAAAAACTGTAGAAAACCTTTTATGCTGAGTACACAAATTTGTCTCCAGCTAGATACTTTTCTCTTTGTTCAATGGTTGTTCCTGGCTTTTTTTATTCTACATTTAGAGAGCTAATGCCAGTTTACAGGTGCGGCAGACTAATCTGTTGTGTCTGTCTGTCTGTCAAAGCACTAATGGACACAAGCCCTAACAGTTTATGTTTAAGGAACACCACAAATTTCCATATTATATCCTTACAAACATTAATATGGAAATTGTGCGTCTTTGCTTGTATTTTGGCTCAGTGTTTCGTAGTTACTGTGAGGTTATGCTGAATAATTTTAGTAGGGTATGAATTTTATACATATTGTTCAGACAGCAAACTACATTTACCATGTAAACACAGCTTGTAGAGCTGCTCAATGAAGACATAGACATGTATGGTATATGTAATGTGTGTTTTTGTGTGTGTGTGTGTGTGTGTGTGTGTGTGTGTGTGCCTGTGTTAATTCATAGGTGTAGAATGGGGACTCCATTTTCCAGCAGCCAATGGCGAGTACCAGTCTCCTATTAATTTAAACTCCAGGGAGGCTCAGTATGACCCGTCCCTCCTTGATGTCGGCTTATCCTCAAACTACGTGGTGTGTCGAGACTGTGAGGTCATCAACGATGGACACACTGTCCGCATCATTCTCAAGTCCAAGTCAGGTGAGTCTCAGGAGACATGACAACATGCCAATACTTACTACTCATTGATTTAAGAAGATGAGAAAGCAGGATGCGTGTTTAGTTTTTGCTGTCAGTCACTGTGGGTTTGTGGTGATTCATGCATTTTAATGTATAGTGTGAAAACAAAAATAAATCTAGCCCACTGTTTTCTGACCACTTATATCTGTGTTCTACTTCCCGTGTGTGCTTGCCCACAATGCCACGGGTTTCCTGTGCTGTTGCCAGTGGTTACCGGGGGTCCGTTGCCTAGCGATCATGAGTATGAGCTTCATGAGGTTCGATTCCACTGGGGCAAAGAGAACCAGAGAGGATCAGAGCACACTGTCAACTTCAAGGCTTTCCCTATGGAGGTAGTGCAAGCAAACACACACACACACACACACACACACACACACACACACACACACACACACACACACACACAAAATAAGGCCATGACCATGGAGTGGGCTGCACTTTCAAACCAGACCAACAGCCTCAAAATAGGCTAGTAAAGAAACTCAGTTTTATGTGTTTAGACTTCTGGCATTAATCCTTCAGATAACATCGTAACTTTTGAGTCCCTGAACACCAAGCCTGTTTTATCTTCTCTAACAAGTAACACTTTTGATATCTGAAGCTGAAGGCTGAAAAATACTGTAAATAGAAGAACCACTTATAACATGTTTTTCTAATTTAATCATGTGCAAGCAGAAATTGTGACAAGTCTACAGTTATTACTTTTTGTTTTCAGAGCTTAAGAGGATGCTATTGCGGTGGTTTGCCGTTAGCCGTAATATTGTTTACTTCTGCTTTTCAAAACCGGAAACCGGCTAAGCCTGGCCTAGCATACTGCAAAATAAATCGATTTAACAGTTTCATACTGCATACTAACAATGAATGCAGTATGCAGTATGTAGTACATACTACATACTGCATACTGCGTTCGTGTGTAGTATGTAGCAGGAGGTTTTGAAAACAGCAAATGTCTAGCTATTTCTCCCTGCCTCCAGTCTTTATGCTAAGCTAGACTAATAGCCTCCTGCCTCCAGCTCTGTACTTAAAGCACAAACATGAGAATGGTATCGACCTTCTCAGCTAACTCTTTCTTAGAGGGAAAGTGAATCAGTGTATTTCCCGAAATCTTGAACTATTTCTTTAAAGGTCAAACTTTTGAACTCAGGTGCAGTCTCTCAGGCTGCATGTCCTGACACTAATGTCTGGCATTTAGTTGAAATTTAAGGTCAAAACTGAAACCTTGGAAATGCCAACATTGCTACATCAGCTCACTCAATTTGATAATACTTGATGCATCTCTTGTGCTTCATTCTTCATTCGGTGGATCAATGTGTAAAGTTACTACTTAAATAGCAGGTATTTCTGCCTCCGGAGCTGTAGAGTCTGATTGCAAGCCACCTACTGCCCCCATGTTCCTGTTGAACCTGGTTCTGCTCGAGGTTTCTGTCTGTTAAAAGGGAGTTTTTCCTTGCCACTGTCACCTAGTGCTGCTCATGGTAGGAATTGTTGGGTCTCTGTAAATAATATTATGAAGAATACAGTGTAGACCTGCTCTATATGAAAAGTGCCCTGAGATAATTTCCATTATGATTTGGCGCTATATAAAAAAAAAACTTAGCTTAACATGTCAACCATACAGTTCTTAACCTTAGAGCAAGACCATAATTTTTGAAAGAATAAGTAAGATAAATTACTCAGCGTACCCTCCATCAGTTCAATAAAGTCAGGGGTTTTGCTACTACAGCATGGTATGATCTAACCGGGAGACATGTTTGTTGTTTCCTGCTTGTAGTCCCATTTAACTCACTCTCTGTCTGGTCGCCTAATGATGGCTTTAGAGCAACTGACGAGAGAATCTTGGGAAAGGAAGGGAAATTCATTGTGCCATTATCCTGTAATTGCCACCTGTGGACACAGTGACAGTTAAATAGTTTCCATTTAACAAATCTGTAGGGGTAAGGAAAGTAAGCTTAGCAGACATAGAAGATGCTAGAACAGCCCAGTAAGCATTGATTTGGTATTTTGCTGGTGAAGACGTTTAGACGTCTGAGATTGTGGCCAAGCAGCTCAAAATCCGTTGGAATTATGTCCATATTTGACAATTCTGCACCTCACCATTTACGCCCAATGCCAACATTCAGTGCCAATGCAGGTAGTGTGCCGTTTATGTAGTGAGGTAGAAAGTAAGGGTGTGGAGGTTGGGGTGGTGGATGGGTGTGTAGCACGTCAGACTTTAACGTTCACCTTTTTATTAATCCTAACCTTAACCAGGTATTTCAACCCTAACCATACCTTAAAGATGCTATTGGACATTAAAAACTTTGTCATTGAATGTATTTCGGGGTTTTGCAGAATCCTCCTATATGGTCACTTGTCCCGTGATAGGGTTGGTTCAAATTATTTTTGTAGCTTATATTAAAGTAGCTTTACATTGTTCTTAGTCAGAAATACGTGTCAGGGAAAAGGTCAGGGTGGATAGTTGGACGTACAAAGCGTCAGACTGTTCATATCCCATTCCCTCCAACAGTCAATGTTGGTTGCTTCTAACCATGGCTAAGACCTTTCTCTAAACTTAATCAAATAGTTTTAATCATCTAAATCTTACCCAACCTTAACCATAGAGGTGAGTTCATAAACAATAATTTGAATAATGTTTGTAAAGGCCATTTGTGACGGTTTTGGAAACAATAACAAACAGATTTTGGCATTTAGTTTCGAGGAATTGTTGAGACATCTAGATCAAAGGATAAGTCTGGTGATATTTAATATTTTTCTTATTGTCAATGAATTGATCTTACTAATAAGTACTGTCAAAACACATCAATAAGCCACATCGTTACACTGGGTGACATGTTCCGTTATTGTCATGAACACACACACTGTGGTTTATTTTGACTCAATCCCACATGCTGAAATACTCACTAGAGCACCAAAGGTGTATTAATCCACCGCTGGAAATAGTCCCCAACAAATGCACCATTTCCTCCTGTTTGAGTAATGATTGTCACAGTGGGTTATGCAGGGAAATGAGGATTAGACCCAAACGCAGACAGAGAAGGCAGCAGGATGACTTTAGTGATTTATTTGTAAAATGAGCTTACATGCAGGTAAAGTAGGCAGACAGACAGGCAGGTAGACAGGTAACAGGTAGACAAGCAACAGAGAGGCAGGTTCTGGATCAGTAGACAGAAGCTCAAAAGCAAAAACTCAAGGGAAGACAGCAACATAGCAAGTGGAATGAACCGGCACTGGAACAAAGGACGTGGACCAGTGAGTGGCTGATGGTGAGGGAGAACAGGTGAGCAGGTAAACAAGCAGAAGGTCAGGTGACTGCAAGGCTGCTGAGGGAAGTGAGAACAGGTGAGCAGGAGCTGGAGACAGGGAACGATAGAGAGGGTGTGGCTGCAGGAAGGGACTGAGAAGCAAACTGTGACACGTTTGCTAAAAGCTGTTTCAGAAAATGATTTAGTCATTTTTAAAAATTAAACTATATATTTGTGAACCATTTTTAAAGAATTATATTTTAGGACGAACAAATTTTAGAGTTGTCTGGAGCCACAGACATGAAGGGGAAGAAACTACTGAGTGACGAACTAAGTCATTGTTGACAAAAATACAGAATATTGCCAGCTTTAACCTTTAGAACCGGGCTACATTTGTTTATAAAGTTCATGTTTTTATAGCTCAAGTTTGCATATTTCAACAGTATTTCAGTTACTGTAGACATCAAGACAGCTTTTGACCTCTTTTGCAAATCACAAAATCAATGCTCAAGCTGGGCAGTCTCAGCTGACAGCTCAGAGATCACTGAGATTTTATATATTTATTTTTCACTGTTTCTATATTACAGTAAGATAAGTACCATGGCAGCTTTCAGTCTTATCAAGTACAGATCTTTGGTCTGACAGTTAGATATTTACCTGTTTCAGGACAGAAGTTTTACACTCCTTTCTCCCTGTTCACATTAACTTGACATAAGAGTCCATATAGAAAGCCCTTAGTCACCCCCAGCTGATGGTTTCTCACTCTCTTTCTTCCTACTGTTCCCTACACCTGTTTACAACAATGGCCTCTCAAATACAGGTTGTGTTCTGTTGTCTCTCTGTCTGTCTGTAGCTCCATCTGATTCACTGGAACAGCACTCTGTTTAACACTTTGGAGGACGCTCTTGGGAAGAAGAATGGAGTCCTCATCATAGCTCTTTTTGTGCAGGTAAACATCCACATCAAGAACCAGCAGGCTGACATGGTGGCCAGATAAGGGGTTGGTTTTCCTCACAGTTTTACACTGCCAATTCAACAGAGATCAAAATTAGTGCAATATTTATATTTGACAAAATATACTGTACACATGGACAAAGATCATTAGCTTTACTTTGTTTTTCTAGTTTGTATTACCATGAAACCTGAATAAGCATATATTGGGTCCTACATTCTTTCCACTGTCGTTTTGATACTGTAACAGGTAAAACAAAGTTAAAAACTAATTTCTGACAATGCATAAAACACTATAAATATGTAGGCTACTCAATATTAAACTCATGCCTATCTGTCACATTTGTGTGTCAAATTCATTCAGTTTGACAGTGAAAAGGGTTAAATAAATTGCCATGAAAACAAAGCAAGAGTTGGAACAACCATGTTTCAATAAGGAGAGAATTTGGATTAGATATTTACATCAAAGGAGAAAGACCAAATCACCACTTAATTCTCCTGCCACATTTCACATATCAGAACACATTTGAGACATACTGTGTGAGATATGTCTTTGACTAATCTTTAAGGTAATATAGATTATACCTAGCTATAATTAAAGCAGTTCAGTACAACTACTGTACTACAGTTAATCCTTATTTTGTTTTCTAATATTATATTATATATAATATCTAATAATATATTGTCCACCCCATTTTTACAATATACAATTCATACAATATACAAAGGCAATACAATTCCTCAGCAGCACGCACTTGGTTGGTTTACCTGGCGGTCGGTTGTCGCCAGCGTTCTCTTCTATGCTATGGTGAGCTGGGGAGGCAGCATTAAGAAGAGGGACACTATGCGGCTGGACAAGCTAGTGAGGAGAGCTGGCTCTGTGGTTGGCACGGAGCTGGATTCCCTTATGTCAGTGGCAGAGAGAAGGACCCTAAACAAACTGTTGTCCATCATCAACAATGCCCGCCACCCTCTGCACAGCACATTCACCAGGCAGAGGAGTAGGTTCAGTGGCAGACTGCTGTCTCAGTCCTGCTCAACAGACAGACTGAGGAAGTCTTCTGTCTCCCAGGCCATACAGCTATTCATCTCCTCCCAGTGATGACGGGGAGGAAGTGAAACTGAATGCTCACCTGCATTCTGTCATCAGGCTGCTGGACTGTCAGCTACTGGCTATGTTAGCCTTATGCACAATCTGCATGGAATTTGTTTATATATTTATCTTTTATTGTATTTTATTTTATGTTATCCGCAGTATCATTATTCTTGCACTGTTTTTAGTTTTTAATCAGCTTACACTACCTGCACTGTGAATCACCTTACATTTGCATTTACTCCGTTTAGCACATACTCTATCATAGTGACAGCTCTCTGTAGTACTTCTGGTGGTTAGACTATCACTTCAAGGCTGTGACAACATATTTTTGTAAAAAGATTTTGAAACATTTGAAAGTATCTGCATGTATTTTATCCTTCACGGCCCTCATTTAAAAAAAATAGACTTTTTCAGCACATCAGTGGCCTTAAAAGTGTTTTTCCTTCCTGGGATTGTAAGTGTTGTTTTTCTAAATTAATCAACAGGATCATTCCAGATTAGCTTGAACCATCCTGTGTAATAGTATGAGTATGACACAAGTTGGAAAGCACCTTCTCCTACATTCCTATGACTTCTCCATTGAATTGGTACTCAGTTTCCCTGCTGGGAAAACCCAGGTTTTTGCCAGTTAAATGAAACCAATCACACCTCACTTTGAGAGAGACCTGAGTCACACCAGCTGAGGAAAACACCCCATCGACAAAACACCAGCTAGCAGTCTCCTTCTGGTTACACCCCAGACAGCCCTGACCTCCTGAGGCCACAGCCTTAACAGACTCAACCTCACACGTCCTGTTATTGACTGCTCTTTAGTTTCTGCTTCCTGTTTACTTCCTGTAAGGGTAGATATAAACTAAGATCTTCTTAAAACATTGTTGACGTCTTTTAGACAATCATCGATAACATTGTCTTTAGAAGATCTATCGATAAGTCCTGTGGCCACCAACTGAGCGCCTGCTGAAAAACAAAATGTGTTGTGTTTTTATCAGATTGGTAAGGAGCATCTGGGTCTGAAGGCCATCACTGAAGTTCTACAGGACCTGCAGTACAAGGTGAGAATATCAGACAGATTAGATGATTATTTATCACATCAGATAAAGATGGATGTCAGATGAATAATCACATAATTAAACTGAATACATGATGACAATAATTATTGTTGTGTTGCTGTATTTCCATCAGGGGAAGAACAAGATTATCCCCTGCTTCAACCCCAACACTCTGTTACCTGGTGAGACGAAAACTATTTGATTTCAGATGCATAATGAATATGAAGTCTTGTGGAAAACTGTAGTTTCAGATATAGGTTATACTTCCATAGTTGACTCAAGATGGCAGCCTGCTGCGTCATCCTCTCATCAGTTCATTCATTCTTAATACCAGTTTATTCTTAATCACTATCACTAGTATTAGTATCAAACAATGTTGGTAGAAAAAGTAGATGGTCAGCGATAGGGTTGATGGCATTTTATCAAATCTGAACCCAGTTACGAATCCGCTTATCAAATCCGAATCCTTTTGAATTCCTTATTGAATCTTTTTTGTTTGATGGGGAATTAAGACATCTCTTAGTTAAAAAATATTTACTGTTTTCATTTCACTCAGCATCATACCTAAATCCCAGAGATTAATGTGCTGAAAGGGTGTAGGGCTTTCACCACATATTTGTCACTGCTCTGTGACATTCATCAACCATGTCCATCAACCCTGTTCTTTTTACTGTGAGGGAAAACGGCCTTTTCTCCTCACTGGAGGGCTTTGGGGGGCTACACCTGGCTGTAAAAACCAAAGAAAACCATCACAGTGAAAATAATATTAATTCTACTTTATCATTCAGCAAATATCAACTAAATAAATGGAGGATTTTTCTGCACTTTAAATTACCTGGAGGCAAAATCACTGTTGCAGTGCTACAGGTCACAGAATCTGACGGTTCACAGAACACAATCTTATTAACAGATGTGTCGCCATAACATGTGTTTGTATACATCATTAGTATTCTTTCTTTGCAGATGCCTGTAGTGTCAGAAAGAGGCAACGGAGACGATCTAAGAGAGACCATGAATGAAAGATTTGATAAGGGATTTGTTGGCTGCAGAGCTTAATAAATGCGGGTATATTACCAACTTGGAACTGGCTAGCAGGGACATGCACAGACATTCGGAGGGACAGTGGCTAATTTCAAGAAAAGGGGTACCAAACCGCCTGACTCCCCTAGGTGACAAAATGATGCATTTCTGGACCTTTAATACTTTTTATACATTGGGCTGTACTCTGATTATTACTGAGTGGAGCACCTACTCTACCCACCTTCAATTTCCCATTTCATCAGTGTGAACAATTCAGAAAAGTGGATTGTTTATCATGATGTACAGTAAGGGAATAAAAGTTTCTTTCACTGTGTTTCACTTAGTTTTTTGTTTGTTTCTTTTTTAGCATTTTAATGCATTTTAAATTAAATGTTTAATCTGCCCTCAGACCCTTTACTGAGAGACTACTGGGTGTATGAAGGATCTCTGACCACACCACCTTGTAATGAAAATGTGACCTGGATCCTCTACCGCTACCCTCTCACCATCTCACAGTTACAGGTAAAACATAAATCTAAAACAAAGTCTGCAGCCTTTTAAAGGAGAACACATCAAAGTCTGTTTCCAGGTGTTGGGGATTAGTACTGCATATACTGGAAAAGTTGAATAAAGCCTTCTGTGGCTCCAGAGGGAGCTGTGTGAAGTCTGATAAATGTCTTGAGTCAGCATTGGTTGGGGCTGAAGACTACAAGTTTGAAAATGAGTGAGCTTACCAGACCTCTGTAGCCTGCTTCTCATCTCTGCTTGAGGCTAGATGTACATACGTACATTAGCTGCTACTAGCATTACACCCAAATCTCAAACTGTTGGCAGTTGTGTTGCATTGTGGGTAAGTTCCAGTTTTTGTTTGACAAGGAAGAAGGATGTGGGGAATAACCAAGACAATATCTCTGGTTTTGCTGCATCGATTTCCTGCTGCATCCTTTTTTTAAAGTGTCCATTGTGAACAACAATTTATTGGTTGTCCACTAACTTCTGTAACCTCTGCACATCCTGCAGGTGCTACAAAATAAAAGCATCACTGTGGTTTACTGAAAATCACTGAATTGCCAAAGTAATACAAAAGTGTTTTTGTCTTCCTCCTCCTCTTACTTTAATAATGGTTGTCAAACACTGAAATGGTGCATTGCTGCTATCATCAGAGGATATATAGACCTTTCTCACAGCTGACATTTTTCACTTGTAATCACAGTAAAACCACTGGTGTAACTAATAATCAATAAAATATGAATAACATTAATGATGGTTGCATTTCATTCAGGTGCGTCAGTTCCAGCGCCCTGGTATTGTGCATGCTGGCTCACTGGCATACCTAAATGGAATGAAAGCATCATTAATGTTGTCAGTTAAACCTGTGTGCGTGAGGTGTTAGAATGGTCTCCATGGACCATTTTACAAACGTTCATTCTGTGTTTCAGTACAAACTATCACAATTCACGTGTTTGCATTGACATTTGTTTTTGTTTCTATTGTAAACCAACTGCATGAGTTAGATTAGAAAGAGTAGTAAAAAGAACAGAGTAGTAAAAGTGATTTGATCAAGGATCATAACCGCTAACTGTTAACCATAGCAACAGTTAGATCATGAATCAATTATGAATGCAGTCATCTGACAAATTAAACAGGAAAATATATGGCTGTCCACACCTGTATTGTACTTGTTTGTGAGGTTGAGGTTGTCTGGCATTCACCACAGTACAGGAAGCCTTTACACCCACTGCCAATCAATGAGCCTGTCACATTGCCTTTAATAGATTTAAACTTTAATTCAGCCTTTGCCTGACTCATGGCTCTCTTCATGATGATGGTAATCCTCTGACATTTCAGTCTTTCATCCTTGCTGCCCTCTGGCTTGCTGACCCTTTGAAATGTTAACAGGAAGAATAACGTCTGGCTGTCCTCCTGTTTCAGGCTATGTCCGTACTAATGTGGATGATTTTATAACATTCCAGCTACAAGATTTTTTTACAGGGACATTGCACATTGATCAACATCACTGTAAATGTGCCGGTGTTAGCCAAAAGGATAATAACTGTTATCCCTTGGCCTGATTGTTTTAATTAGCCATTAAAACAATAATAAAACCATCAACATGTAAAATAAGAACAGAAGAAAGCAAGTGACATACAAAGTAGGATGTCATCACTTGTGTTTTAATATGGCCAAGCACACAATACAGGAGTATTCATTTACATATAATTGCACTAGTATATACTGTTTATAAATATAAATTATATGCGGGCGTTCTATTCCTCCTTCAAGCTCGGGTCCTCTACCGGAGGCCTGGGAGCTTGAGGGTCCTGCGCAGTATCTTAGCTGTTCCTAGGACTGCACTCTTCTGGACAGAGATCTCAGATGTTGTTCCTGGAATCTGCTGGAGCCACTCTCCCAGTTTGGGGGTCACAGCCCCGAGTGTTTCGATTACCACAGGGACCACTGTTGCCTTCACTTTCCACATCTTTTCTAGCTCTTCTTTCAGCCCTTGGTATTTCTCGAGCTTCTCGTGTTCCTTCTTCCTGATGTTGCCGTCGCTTGGGATTGCTACATCTTTCACTACTGCCTTCTTCTGCTGTTTGTCCACCACTACTATGTCCGGTTAGTTCGCCATCACCAGTTTGTCAGTCTGTATCTGGAAGTCCCACAGGATCTTAGCTTGGTCATTCTCAACCACCTTCGGAGGTGTGTCCCATTTTGACCTTGGGACTTCCAGCCCATACTCGGCACAGATGTTCCTGTACACTATGCCAGCCACTTGGTTATGGCGTTCCATGTACGCCCTGCCTGCTAGCATCTTACACCCCGCTGTTATGTGCTGGATTGTCTCAGGGGCATCTTTGCACAGTCTGCACCTGGAGTCCTGCCTGGTGTGGTAGACCCCGGCCTCTATCGATCTTGTGCTCAGAGCTTGTTCCTGTGCTGCCATGATTAGTGCCTCTGTGCTGTCTTCCAGTCCAGCCTTTTCCAGCCACTGGTAGGATTTCTCGATATCAGCCACTTCTTCTATCTGCCGGTGGTACATACCGTGCAGGGGTTTGTCCTCCCATGATGGTTCCACCTGCTCTCCATCCTCATTGGGCTTCTGCTGCCTGAGGTATTCACTAAGCAACTCATCACTTGGGGCCATCTTCCTGATGTACTCCTGGATCTTTGTTGTTCTTTGTCTTTATATTGGTGGCCTCTATCTCCTCTTTTGGCCAGCTTATTATGCCAGTGGGGTATCTGATGACGGTATTGATAGCTCGGACCTTGTTCTTTCCATTCAGCTGACTTGTCAGGAGTTGCCTTACTCTGTGGAGGTATTTGGCTGTGGCTGATTTTCTTGTGGCCTCTTCATGGTTCCCATTTGCTTGCAGGATCCCAAGGTACTTGTAGCTGTCCTCAACATCTGCTATGTCGCCTTTTGGTAGTCTAATCCCTTCAGTTCTGACTACCTTCCCTCTCTTGGATACCATCCGACCACACTTATCTAGTCTGAATGACATTCCAATGTCATTGCTGAAGATCCTGGTGGTGTGGATCGGTGAGTTGATGTCTCGCTCACTCCTGGCATACAGCTTGATGTCATCCATGTAGAGGAGGTGGCTGATGGTTGCTCCATTCCGTAGCCGGTATCCGTAGCCACTCTTTGTGATGATCTGGCTGAGAGGGTTCAGACCTATGCAGAACAGCAGCGGGGACAGAGCATCTCCTTGGTATATGCCGCACTTGATGGTGACTTGTGCAATTGGCTTGAAGTTGGCCTCTAGGGTCGTTTTCCACAGCCCCATTGAGTTCTTGATGAAGGCTCTTAGAGTCCTGTTGATGTTGTACAGTTCCAAGCATTCCAGAATCCATGTGTGAGGCATCGAGTCGTAGGCTTTCTTGTAGTCAATCCAGGCGGTACACAGATTGGTCTGTCTGGTCTTACAGTCTCGAGTGACTGCTCTATCTACCAGCAGCTGGTGCTTTGCACCTCTGGTGTTCTTACCAATTCCTTTCCGGCCCCGCTCATGTACTGCGCTATGTGCCTAGTCATCTTAGACGCTATGATGCCTGATAGGAGTTTCCATGTTGTGCAGAAGCTTTTTGAAAGCGAAAAGGATCAGATCTGAGAAGCTGAAGTCAAAAGTCTGTAAGTAAAATATTTTCAAATCGTTTTTTTTCATTTACAAATCTTGTTTTTCAGTTACAAATAATGTAATACACATTTACAAATCTTGTTTTTCAGTTACAAATCATAGAATACACATTTACAAATAATATTGAGACTATTTTCACTCCATAAACTTCCCTCCGTGTTACCTTAATCTTGGCCTCCAGCCTCCTTCTCCATGGAGGATACTGCCCCTTATGGCTTCTCTTGTTCAACTTGTAGCCAAGCATCTCAAGGATCACTGTTGCTGTGGTGTATATTAGCTTGTTGGTCTTAGTGATGGTCGCAGTAGGGATTGTCCGTAGTGCTGCATTCACAGAAGATTTTCTAAAAAGATGGTTTTCGGCGTTCTAAAAACACCAGTTTAATGTGGATGGAATGCTGAAATGGAGAGAAACAGATGTGTTTTTAGACATACACATTAGCGTGGATATGGTCTCAGTAGATTAGAGCAGTGGTTCCCAACCCTGTGACACCTAAATACAAGGCAATATACTTAGGGGTCATTGTCACAGGTTACATGTATATGTTTTATGAGTGGTTCAATTAAAGAGTGATAAAATAGTTTATATGAAGGAATTGTTTAATTAAAGCCATTTTAGAGGTAAAACTATCAAGTATTTAACAAAAAGGAACCAAAAATTAGAGAAGATATGTATTTCATATTTCGTACCCCAGTAATGACCCAACAACATGTGCAACATATGCAACAGCATATCCTGCTTACCTAGACAACACACCTCCAAAATCCGGATATTATTGACTGCTAAAAGAGAGAATGTGTACACAGTGCATATGTGTGTGTGTGTGTGTGTGTGTCATTCAACAGTTGCTATGCCTACAAGTTTTGCACTTTGACAGGGGAATATAAATCCTCCTTCTGTAAGGCAATGGCACAACAGCACAGGAACTGTTGTCATGTTTGTTTTGGCTGATGTAATCAGCCACTTTACAATATATGTGTGTGTGTGTGTGTGTGTGTGTGTGTGTATAAAAGTGATAGTGATCTGCAGTGGCCGCATTTACACAAGAACAGGAAGTCAGATTTTGGATCCTTTCTGTCACAGCTCTGATCTTGACATTTTGGTGTGCGCAAGAAAATAACAAGAGATGTTGTTTCTTGTAGACGACCAGATCTGTCAAAACATCCTATTCAGTGCTGGGTAAATACAGGCTGTTTGTTCACCCATCTGCCAGGCTGTCTTTAGGCAAATATTGTCCTTGTTATTGTAGACTGTATTGTTATTGTAATACTGTTGTCTTCACTGAGTTTCCACAGCTATGAAGCATATTTCATTTATATTTCATCATTATGTCATTACAGGGTCTTTCTCTGCCATTAGGAACTCCACATGAGTCTCAGTATTCTGATCTTTCCCCAGCCAGGTTCCTTTTACTCAGCACTGAAAGCTTCATCACCTGAGTATGTAACAGCCCGAGGAAACCCTATGTGTAGAGCAAATATTTGAAGTCTTATGGAGCACTGGAATCATCCTGCGTATCTAAAGCCAAAGGGCAAAAGCAGTGTGTTTAACCACGTTGTCTTCTTATGTGGGGACCAGACTGTATAAAAGCACTGTACGAATTTCAGACATTTTCTCACTCTGCCAAGAATAGAATTCAGGGGATGCACTGCATCAGCCACTTCAGTCCAGCAATATCAGTACTGGCCTTTTTTAAAGTTTGAACAGGTCAAACCTGTTATGTGTGGAGCCTTGACATATGGAGCTGTGACCTAGTTTGGCCTCTAAAATGAAATCTTTCCTCTTCTGTCTGCAGATTGAGGAGTTTCGGAGGCTGCGGTCCCATATCAAAGGGGCAGAACTGCTAGAAGGGAATGATGGGTTGTTGGGGGACAACTTCCGTCCCACCCAGCCACTCAGTGACCGGACGGTTCGTGCTGCCTTCCAGTGACTCTCATTTTCCACTGCCAACTCAGAAAAACTATGGGACCTACAGATACAAGTATAGAAGGTAACAGTGTTACAATTAGTTCTGCTCTGTCCTTAACATACAGTACATTACATGTAGCTGGGGTAGCTATATCCACCCTGTTCTGCATCAATAAAGCATCAAACTACATTACATTATACAGTACACCCTTTAAAATGTGTGAACCAAATATGTGTATATGTGATTATGGATCTCTGTAAAGTTGAGGGAAACTGCAGAGTGGGCAATAATAATTATTTGTGTGTTCGTCATTATTACTTTACATGTAGTCATTGAATTCATTGTTATTTTAAAAACACTGATTAGTGCAGTGTTAGTGTTAATTCAGCTACTACATGAAATAAAATCTTAAGATAATGAATAAAAAACTGGCCAGCATTCGCTGAACACTGTTCTCTATATTTTTAGTTAGTTCAGCACATTTCCTCACAAAGGACCGACTTTTAATGGAAGTAGGCATGCTGTCCCTGAGGTATTTGGGTCCTCTGAAACTACAGTGTAATGGATCAAGCCCTGGAAGAACTAACCCAGTTCAGTTACTAATCTGGGACTAGCCTATATACAGTATGTAGTGTATAGAGGGACCCCATATTTAGCTCAGCAGCACTGCGGCAGGAGGACAGGGCAGAACTTTTGGAGCTCCGAGGGGATGAGGAGGGTAAAAAAAGACAGATGAGACTTTTATACTCAAAGTCCTGGCTTTGAACTAATGAGGGCACAGGGCCTTGAGTTTATGAATTTTGGGAGATAGTAAATCTTAATATATCTTAAAAGTTTATTTCTACATGTCAGCATGTTAAGATGTACAAAAACAGATGAGCAAGGGACTGCAAAGGAATTCTGGTGTAACACTATCTTCTTAATAAGCTAACATAAACACAACATAATGTCAGGGACAGGAGGGACTCACCATCTGCAATGCAGTAAATTATCTAATCTGACCCTGATGTAACATCAGTAGACATTTATCTCATACTATATGTCATATCTGTGTCAGTCCACATGTAGCAGTTGAGTACAATAAGTCATTTTCCACGTTCAGTTTTAGGCGTTTTTTCTTTAAAGGGGTATTCCAGCAATTTAGTATTATTGCACTTACAAAATGTTGGGAGGCTTGCAAGAGACAGATGAAAGATGAGTGGGCAAGATCGAAGCAACAGAAGCAGAGATATCCTGATTTTTAATCCCTAGTATGGGTCAAGCTCCAAAAGTGCTGGATCCTACATTTACCATAATGCAATTCAATAGCATCTTTTGTTAGACCTCCCCTGACTGGTGAAAGCCCATGTGTTTCAAACTCCATGTCCCAGTCTAACACAGACTTCCTGTTAAAAAAACATCATCATCATCATCGGGGTTTTTTTGTTCCTCAAAATTTTGAAAACTTTCTCTAGAGCCATTAAACAACAGTTTTCAGGAGTAGTCCTCCTCATGACAAATAAACTGAACTACATTTGTAAGATCTGTGGAGTGCTCCTTTGCTGAGAAGATTACTAACCTCATTGCAAACTTTACAATGTCAGCCATAGAGGAAAACTCCTGCAAGTGAGTGTTTTCATGCAGTCATGGTATTTTAGGAGTCATGATCACATAATGACTAATGCAGTTGTTTAGTTTGCTGGTTTTATTTGAAATGAATCATCCCCATTTCATTGAATACAGCTCTCTTTTGCAGTTCCAACACCAAACGGAGAATTCCCAAATAGTGTTTACCCTCTGAAGGTTGAGTTGAACAGCGCAGACGTTATTTTACAGAGCAAGACTTATTAGAGTTCTTCATGAAGAGCAGGCTGATATAGTTTTCATAACCCTGTGACACCACTGATTGCCATTAAACATCTCACATTCAATGGCAGAGAGATGAGAGTAACAGGAAGCTTACATGCAAGAGGGAAAACAGAGTGAGTGTGTTGAGAGGAAGGAGATAGGGGGGTATTGTGGTGAAGGGAGGTGAGAATACCAGAGGGATGGAAGAGGAGGAGACAGAGGGAGGGCAGGGAAAAAGGAGAAAAAGAACAGAGGACTATTGTTTACAGTGTAAATGGATACTGATCTGGTCCCACCAGTTCAAACCCACCTGAGACAAGACCTGTGTATGAGAGAGAAGAGGTAGAGAAGTAGAGAGGAGAGGGTGCTGGGTGCAGGTCAGACAGAAAACTAGCATGAAGGAAGTGGAAGGGTGACATGTAGTATTAGGTAAAAGTCTACTGGTGCCATAACATTATCATCTTTTCTCTTTTCTCTTCTTTTTCTGCACTGCCTGCCAAAATATACAGAAACCAAACCAGGGCTACCTGCTACCTGCATGAATCTGCTGTCACCTGCATATACGTGAATATGAAAATACATCTGGCTATCACCAACTTTAAAGAGCACATATTGTTGTGGAAATAAAGATCCTGTCTTGCAACCTTCTTTGTCCACCTTATGAAGAGACAAGACTAAGAGTCTACAGACATGCTAACAGCTCTGTGAGGCTGTAGGCACAGGGCTGCTTGGAGCTAAATGATAATATTAGCATGCTAACATGCTCACAATGACAATGCTAACATGCTGATGCTAAGCACCTATAATGTTTACCATGTTCACCATCTTAGTTTAGTATGTTAGCATGATAACATATGCTAATAAGCAATAGACACAAAGTACAACTGAGCCTGGTGGGAACGTCATTAGTTTTGCAGGTATTTGGTCATAAACCAAAGTATTGGACAAATTATTATTTTGACCTGATGGCGCTAGATGAAAAGTTAAGGGATCACCAAAGTTATTACAATTCATCCTGAGGGGTACATGAATGTCTGCACTAAATTTCTTGGCAATCCATCCAATACTTGTCAAGCTATTTCACTAAAAGCTAAAAATGTCAACCCACTGGTGGCACTAGAGGGAACATCAGGGGATCACCAAATTCAGTTGGATTCATCCTCTGGGGATCATGAGTGTTTGTACAAAATTTCATGGCATCCAATAGTTGTTGAAACATTTCAGTCTGGGACAAAGTTATTTTCATGTCCACTACAATGAACAACATGACTGAGACAGTGTAAAAATGTCTTCAACAGGATTTTCATATTAATAGTTGTTTTAACGATGTACACTATACACATAGGTAGGATTGACATTTTGTTGTAGTCTATTTTTACTTGTTATTTCAAAATAACAAAAGCACTGGAGAAGTCCTTTGAGACATTTTGTCCCTGTATTTTTTTATTTTGCAGCCAATTTAATTTTTTTCTGGAGTTTTAACAGTAAGAAGTTGTGAAGCTGTAACTCTGGGCCCCATATATATGCAGCCTCAGTGGGCCCCCTCTCCCCTTTAATACATCCATCCATTGTCACGCCTGCACAAATAAGTAGACACATACATCTGTAGTGGTTATTAGGATAATCAGTAATGAAGTCTGCACAACTGGAAATCTCAGCATACTTCAGCCCTCTTTTCTCAACATACTGTAATTACTGTGTGAAGCTTTCACTATGAGGTTTTACAACTTCACAGAACATTATTTACGTTACAGTTCTTTAGGTCTTTATTAGCGTAAGACAAAGGTGAAAGCCATCTTACTCTGGCCCCTACACTGAGAAAGGAGTACTGTATTCCAGGATGGAATACAACTAAATAAAACTTCACTGGAATCATGTTTTATTTGCATAATTAAGGTTAATTAGTTTCCAACAAGTGCTAATTTTTGCTGCAACAGAAGTAGCATAAAACTTTACAAGCCCCAGTCTTAAAACAGGAAATTTTAAATTTAAATTCCAGCCTTTTTGAGGGCCCTCACTGTTGAGGCCTCGTGTACTTAGTTTGCCTATTCCCCTCACTACTACAGCCCTTATAACAATTTATTATTGCTTGCCTTGATCAACTAGTGTAAAACAATGCAAAATCAATACAAAATCAAAATCAAATCAAAATAAAAAAGACCTAACCCTCTCATTCTTTCTGTATATGTGTATGTGAGGGTAACATCTTCCCTGTGCCTGTGTGTGTCCTGATTAGATGATAGGAGGCTTTACAACCGGCTCATCTCTGCTGTCAAAACCAGAGGAAACACGCGCACACACACACACACACTTAAAAACTTACTGTACTGAGAGACAGTGTGATTGAGACACTGAAACACACCTACACAGCATCACACACTCAACATACACCCATGTGCTGCATGTGTGTACTATGCTGCATACACATTACGTGCATACATCTGAGGCTGGTCATTATCAAGGTTCAAGGTACATTTATTAGTCATTCTACAACACAGGGCTGCACAGTGAAATTAAAGTTGTAGCCCCCTTCACGCTACACACACAGAACACACATACAAATATCCCTAATCAGAACAGAATAAAAATAAAAACAGTATATACAGTTACTTATATACATATATTATACAAAGGTAGTGCTATGGTAATGTGCAAAACCATAACAGAAAGTTTTATGTCAATTATTTATGGTGGAGTGTGTAGGATGAGGTGGAGTTGAGGAGGAAAGAAGCTGCTCTGTAGTCTGGTGGTACGACAGCGGATACTTCTGTATTGCTTGCCAGATGGCAGCAGGGTGAACAGGGGTATTGTCTTTTAGTATCCTTTGGGCTCTGTGCAGACACCTCACCTCTCCGATATCACTGATGCTCAGTAGATGGGTACTCATGATGTTCTGGCTGGTTTTAATCACCCGCTGCACATCCCATGCCAGTTTGTAATGTTTCCAGTCAGGATGATTTCTATTGCTCCTCTGTAAAAGTTAGAACTTGGCACAGGAAGTTTGCTTTCTTAAGTTTCCTTAAGAAATACAGTAGTTTCTGAGCTTATGTGTTACAGACTGAATGTACTGCAGTAGACCTGCTGGACAAGTTCAACACACAATTTACCTTTAACTGTACTTCTAACTTAATGTTTTGTGTTGAATCAAATCAATCTGAAAATGAGGTCAACACGAAGGGGAAATATCTTCTTATTAAAATAAACTGAACCAAATTTCTATAGACAAATCCGAGATGTCGAGTCAAAAAGTTGCCATTACTGTGGTGGCACCTCACTGGTAAACCCTACAATGTAATATATGTGAAGAATTTCAATTTTTTGAGTTGAATTTCCTGTTTTGAGTTGAAAATAAAGTAACCAAATACCATTAAAATAAAGCTTATATACAAAATCTTTCAAAGACGTCTTTTTCTGGACTGTTATCAGCTGCTGTTGGAGCACACCCTAGCCACAGCCTGTTCACCCTGCTGTCGTCTGGCAAGTTAGTCGTTGGGGAAAAAATGAAAGTAAAAGCCACAAGCCCCTGCTCCAGGAAATCTATTTTACTTTCCTAAATCTCATGTTTCGATCACATTATGAGCAGCTTGCCGACAAGGGACCATTAAAGATCTGGTACACGGGGCCGATGGGGAGCCGCCACTCCTGCATATCTCTTGCTAGCTTGGCACTATGTTTCCTGGCTGAAATGTTTCCAATTTATATTAAATGGTGCATGTCTTCTGATTACAAAGCAAAGAATCATGGACTTTGATTATATGAATCATAAACTAGCAAGTAATTCCTGCTTAATTAGCCCTTCCACACAGAACTTTCACATCCAGACTGTGGAGGTCGGACAGAAGCGGTACGTTATTGTTATATTTTCTTCATTTCACCATACACTCAAAACTGATTTAGTTAGCCAAACTTACATTACACAAACTTTGGGTAATGACGTCTGTCAAACTCCCAAATGTTCACACTTAACCTCTCCCTGCCTGAGACAGTCAAATATCAAACTGACAGAATTGTAGTCCCATTCATCCAAACCCTGATTTGAATTTCAGTCCGTGTGTTGCTTGCTATTTCCCTGACATTTTTCTCTTCAAACTGGGTGAAAACACAAACTGAAACTACAGTCTACATGTGTTTATAGTGACTTTATCCTTTTGGACCCTTAATTCTCCCTACAGATTCTTAATGAAAGTGTTGATACATTACATGTACATTAAAATCAGATATGATCCAGTTATTCTTATCTGTATCATTAATAATGTTAGTATTACTGTCTTTATTATCTGTGTCAGTACAGGGTTTGTGCTCTGTCATTGTCTAAAGAATGTAATTCTGAACACTTTTCTTCATTTAAAAATAATAATAAAAATTTTCAATGTAGGTGACAGTGAATGTCTTTGCAAAATGTGGACTATAAGCAGCTTTAACCCCCATTAACATCAGTGGAACACTACTCTCATCACTCCCTTAATATTGTTTTAGAAAGCGGGGAGGGTTACAAACACTGCTTTTATGTGTGTGCATATTACTCCATTTACATCTGGCATTAAAGTGCGATTTGTATCTGGACACGTTATCTGGATAAGGAAAAATGCATTTTAGTGAAGGTTGTAAATGCATGCAGGATGCACTGGGATCAGAATGCAATTGGATCAGCATCTGGGGGTGGTCAGGCTTGCATTGTGATCGGATCTCAGCTAAGTGTAAATGTAATCCATACAACACCTACACAATTCACCCAGCAAGTTAAAAGGTCACCTAACTCTGCCTCTTCCTGCCAACTAGTAGCAGTAGCTAGCAAAATGATTCATTAAAAATGAATCACGTCTGTTCCTGGCACTGCTTCCCTTGACCTGGGGCCCGTCTGTTGACAAGTCCGCCAGCCCTACCTGAATAAATTGCATATTGAGATCCGATCACAAGGAACAATTGAGATAACAACAATGCATTTTAATACCAGGTACAAAAAGACCCATGGATCGGATGTCATTATCCAGATAACGTATCTAGATACAGATCATGTGTTAATACAAGGTGTAAACAGGATCTGTGTGTGTAGTTTTTAAATGTACTGTGTCTGACAAACTGAGCTGAAATAAACTGTGAGAACTGATGACTGTTACTGTAAAGCAACAATAAACTACAACACTGACTTACTAAACACTGAATTGAAATGGTGATTTTTTTTCTATTTGAACCAAGAGAAACAGTAGCCTGATTCTCATGAATACTAATCAATACTGTTGTTAAAAGATAAGTCTGGTGATTGCCCCTTTATTTTTCTAATAGTAAATAAACCCCAAAGACCCAAACCAACAATGTATCCTACTAACAAGTACTGTGTGTATCCAAAGCCTGATATATCTTATTCCTCTGTGCCATAGAGCTCCATTGTTGTTTGTCAAACTATTAAAGGTTTGTTAAAATTAAAAATTTGACTCAATCTCATATACACCCCCGTGCTGCCATAAATACTCTCTAGAACACCATATGTGAATTTATCCACTGCTGAAAATAGTCCCCAACAAATGTGCTATTTTCCCCTGTGTGAGTAACTTTTTCTAAAAACTACTGTGACCAGCTGTTTCAGGAAATTACCAAGCTTTTTTCAGAAAAGGAAATGATCTATTTGTGAGCTGTTTTTAAAGATTTACATCTTCAGTAGGAACCGATCTGCTTGGGGCCACAGACAGGGTAGGAAAGTCAGAAAGTATCGAGAGATGGACTAATTCATTGTTGGTTTGGTCTTTTCATAGAATTACTTTACAAAAAAGAAAAAGAAAGAATTACACCATCCTTATCCTTTAAGTAAGTGCGGAGGATTAGCTTATTTGAATACAAGCAAATCAAATGCACCTCGGGCTTGTTCAAATATTTGAAGCCAAATTGTGGTAAATTTATCAAGGTGTGGTTGTTTGGTGTCAGGCTGGTGTTTAGTCTACTGGGACAGAGTTAGTGTTTCATTACAGTCATCTGTTGGTATTAGATGTCCTGTGCTCTGTTTTGTTTGAAAAGAGGATTCATGGGTAATACAGACAAGCAGGTCTCAGGGGCTTCACACACAGTTTTACAGTACATTGTGCACAATCTCATATACAGTATGTTAGTGTAGACAGTATCCATCCTGCAGGATTTTTAGGCTTTCTTTGGATCCAAAACCCACCAATCATGGGCAGACTATTAATTGGAAAAGTATGTTGCAATATTTCTTTAACTTCGAACAGTTGCAATCACCAACTATTACATTATGAAATGATTCAAAGATACTATTTATAAACTCAGAGATGCTGTCAGTTAAAGATGACTCCAAGTCCAATATGTTATCAAAAATCTATTGGCACATATAGCCCCACGGTTTTTGGGTGTCCAGACATTCGTTATTTTCAGCTTTAAGTGACCATTACATTATCAGATGTTATTGTTGTTTACATACATACCTTGTTTACCAAGCATTGTGTTGCTGAAAGGTGAATTGTATGTTTTCCTTTATAATTATATTCAGACAAGTTAGATTAAGTAAGAAAATGGCACTGATTCTAGAAAACTCTTGAAACGTGGAATTGTGTTGGATTTGACATTTTACCAGGATTTCTTGTGAAAATACAACATTGGTACTTAATAATAATAATAAGTGACAAAAGATAGATTTTTGTTGCAGAGAGAATGACTACCTATGGACAAAAATGCACAGAATATTTGGTATATACATATATATGTGAGGCTCCTATATAAACCATATGTTTGTGTGTACGTTCTCCTACAAAAGGTAAGCTTTATCATCAGCTAACACACATTCTATTAAGATGAATTGGAGATATGAGCCTCACACGTCTGTGCCAAAAATGAAATATAGTTATTACTTTAACCACTGCTTTTAGTCATTCTTTACATCTGACTAAATATTACGTTTGTGTGATAAGAAAAGCTTCTTATGGTTTGATTATGACACCAATTTTTAAGAGAAAGTGTGGGGAAAAGGAAATTCTCACATTCTAGTTATGGAGCTGAATGGGTTGAAGTGATACACAAATGGAACATCTGGTATGTCTGTGCAACTGAAAGACATTAGGAAGCGGATCTCATCTGTTTCCA
This sequence comes from Macquaria ambigua, assembly GCA_008360985.2. Lineage (NCBI taxonomy): Eukaryota > Metazoa > Chordata > Actinopteri > Centrarchiformes > Percichthyidae > Macquaria > Macquaria ambigua. Next base: position 82,877 of record VMKM01001516.1, on the reverse strand, counting down.
CACACTGTCCACTCCAAACCTCTGTCTAATGAGGCAGAAGATTCCATCAAATATTTCATAAAGAAACTAGTTTTACAGCCAGTAAAGCAGCAGTATGAGAATTTGGAGAATTTCATTGATCTAACAGCATAGCTAATGTAGCATAGTATAGCATTATATATACTGTATATATATATATACAGTATAATGTAATTAACAGACTGTCCTCATCAGACATGGCTGGATGTAATACTTCCAAAAATATCAGGAAAATAGGTTTTGAAGGGAAAATGAAGATGATCTATAAACCCCAAAACATACTATACTCAGTAACTACCATCATATTAAGATCAGATGAGACTTTATTGATCCCCCAGGGGAGATTCACATGTTACAGCAGCACACAGACAGGCTAAGACAGATAAAGATCTCTTTGAATTACATAAAGCTATATACAATATATACATTGCAATACCTTCGACTATATAAGTCAATTGTGCAAATATTTATGCAAAAGAAGTCCAGTCGTGCAACTCCAGCAGCCATGATGTGTGAACTATATAATAGTATAGGTATATAGTAAATATAAAGTATAAAATATATCATGTAATATATAATATATGTGCAGCATATAAATATATATTAATATAAATGAATGATTTTTTTTAACTGACTCCGACCTACACCAAAGCTTTTCTCTCCACACTTGTGAAGACTTGAATGTTGGTTAAAAGGATCAATATGCAACTATGCTGCCCTCTGCTGTTAGGGAAAGGCATCACAACACACTCCTCTGCACACCTTGGAGCTTTTGTCACTGATCACCACTGAAAAACAAGTGGTAGAAACAAACATAGCATTTATAAAAGGTTAATGCTAGAAAAACTCATCTTTATATTGTTTTTATGTCAGTCATCTCAGTTTGATTTTTAAAGATCTACACTAGAAGTTCATCACATAAATATTTCTGTCTGCAGTGTGCCCCATAAATCTAAGGTTAGTTCAGCTAACTCACTACATCCCTGGCACTATTATTTGTGAGATCTGTATTAGCCAGGGGTGGCCGAAAACCTTTGTTGCATGTGATATGCTCCTGTCTCTCCCCATGTTTTCCTCATGATGTCATAGTGATGTCATCAGGATTATCTCAGCATGGATGTGGAGACTACAAATTTACCACAGACGTCTGTGTTACGAACTCTTTATTTAATTCTCTTGTGAGTGCCCACGCTTTTTGGTAATGCAAAACACAATCACTGCAGTGTCCATTGAAATCATCCATCCATTATTTATACCGCTTATCCTCAGAGGGTCTTGGGGGACTGGAGCCGATCCCAACTGACATTGGGCGAGAGGTGGGGTACCCCCTGCACTGGTCGCCAGTCAATCACAGGGCTGACCACCATTGAAATCATTGCAATATAATGAAAGGTACTGTATATTCACCTTTGTATCATGTTGGCTTTGTGTCAACACAATTTCCCCTTTTTCACAACAACATTCAGTTTTATCGATCTGGGGAGCTTCCTTTAGCCTTCCGCTTATGAGCCAGATTCAGACCCTCCTACAGTATGTGAATGGATTTTTTCTTATTGCAGCAGGTGACAGTTCCTCTGGCGACCAGCAGGGAGCTCTGTAATGACATGAAAGAAAAGAACGAACCTGCTCTAAGACTGGTAGTGATGTGCAGAGGGCAGTTTGTACTACCCATTTAAAAAACATGATGCCATTTAATTTAATAAATGTAATAAAACCTTTTGGAGAGTTTTGGAGTCAGGGGTGAGGGTCAACTACAGAAACCAGCCCTTGAACTGATGGAGATTCACTTTCTTGCTCAGGGACACTTCAGCCCCATCAGAGCAAGATTTCCCTCTGATCCATGACACTCGAAGATATTTAATTTGTTCTGCTGTTATTTTATATCTGTGGTAGCCTTACTGTATAGCTTATAGCATAGTTACTTTTGATTAACTATTGAAAAGGGGTAAGTAGATGCAAACGGCAACAAATACCCATCTTACCAAAGCATAAAGTCTTTGCATTTGAGACATCTGCTAGCGAAAATGTCAGTTATTTTCAGAGCACATCAAAGTGGTCTAAGACCTTTCTTGAATCACATGTCATTTCCTTGCTGTTAGTATCCATGCTTCTAAATTGATTTAGGCTGACTGGAAATAGGTGCAAGTACCTCGTCCCACTGTTTTGTCTTCATTCATATGATTTAAAGGCCCTAAAACTATGTTCTAAATCAGCTTCTTACTATGAATGATGGATTCTACATTAGCACACAATATTTATTGTGTATTTCACAAGAGAGATTTCTGTATTTGTGCTTTTAGCAGTATTCTTCTCACTGGTTTGAGGTCTGCGTGGCTCAGTTTTAAAAATGTGTCACATACTTCCATGCACCAATCAGGATTTAGCAACATTTGAATCAAAATCTGATCACAGTTGTTGGGTTGTTTGCTCATGTTATCAGGCCACTGTCAATCAAAGGTGATCAAACCACACCCACACAGTCCTTATGAAGCAGATTGTTCAGTTTTTCAGTGTTCAACTCTTTATAAATAATAACTAAGGATGTTTTTTCTGAACTTTAACTTTGATCATTGCTTATTTAGTCACAAATATTTAATGTTATAGGGAAATATTGAAGATTAGAAACCACGTTTTCAGGGGCTTTATAGAGGGTATCATTTATATGTCTATAATAATGTATTGAATGACAATGTGACATTGTGAAAGGTGTCAGTTATTACCTGAATCTGCAGCTCCCCTCGGCTCTGCAGAGCTTTATAGTGAATTTCAGCTCTTTGCTCAGCTGTCTGCTCTGTAAATGTACTGTTGTGGTTCACTCTCACCGGTCTCATAGCAACGTTTTTGTCATTTGATACATTGTTATTATAAAACATAGCAATTACAACCGCTTTAAAGGAGTGGTTAAGTGGTATATTGTTTTACAGTGCTGCCATACCAGAGCTTTTTGACCATCATGGGCCGGCACATATGTTTGGTTGCTTTACCAGTTTGCATCTATTATACCCACACTACAACCAAATAATGAAATGGGCTCAATAACTTTGAGTTACAGCATAACAGCATAATAATCTTAACTCAGGGTCCTCTTCACAGATTTTTCTGAATCTACAGTATTAACATGATAACAACTGAACCAACTCCATTACATTTGAGCAAACTCCATCGTTGATGAAGGCCATTCGATGCGTTTGAAAGCCCCAGATAAAAGCTAGTAAGTGGATTCATAATTAAGTTAAGATCATGTCAAAATACCATTTTCAACGTCAAGGGATTGATGGATGGATGAATGGATAAGAGGACAGGAAGGATGCAAGAAGGTGCCGATGGAGGAAAGGAGAGTCTGTGAAGCTCTGTTACAAAAAGCTTTTAAGACAAAAGGGCTGTCTCAGTGTTGCCATGGCTTTTCCATAATTTATAAGAACCAACATGAGGAACACTGAACATTTGAGAAGGCCCTGGTTTAGAATTAGAATTATTACTTGTATTTACTGAGGTTTAAGGTCAAGATTTGAATCAGGATCAGGTTTAAATTAGGCTAAGGGTTAAGTTTATAGTTAGTATGGGATTGGGACTGTGTGTGTGTGTGTGTGTGTGTGTGTGTGTGTGTGTGAGTGTGTGTGTGTGTGTGTGTGTGTGTGTGTGTGCGCACGTTACGGTTTGAATTCCCCTGCTGTTTGTTAACTTGACCATCTGTCTGACCCTCTCGCACCATTGACCCTCTGCCTGTGTGTGTGTGTGTGTGTGTGTGTGTCCATTGTGCCCTTGGCCTAGATCACATTAGCGCAGACATCATTAACTCCTGAGTGACCACATTACAGAAGATAGTGAGGGATGAGGAAGAAAGAGGAAGAGGATGTGGAGATAGCGTGTGTGGGGGAGAAGATAGACGGAAAGAAGGAAGGAGAGAAAGAGATGTGGAGGGGGGGTGTAAAATGAAAAACAGACACACTCTGCCATGACATGAAGTGTTTTATTATAGATGTTTTGCAGTTATCTGTCATAAATACCATAACTAAATGGTTTTGGCTTCATAATGGAGGTTTTTAGATTCCTAAATTCCTAAATAGATCTGTTTCCAAATGTAGATTACTGTGGGACAGAAGCTCTAGTCCTCCACTTTAAAACACTGTATGTTGGAGCTTGAGAAGACTCACTTCTGTTAGCTTCAACAAACTGTTAGCTTGCTAGCTACCCAGCTGGCTACTTAAGTAAAACAACCAGCCAAGATAGCCAAGTCTATAGACAGGTTTTTGAGTGACCTCATCAGTGAGATGTGTGTGTACGAAGAGGGTAGAAAACAAACCATAATGACAGAGTTTATGAAGAGATCAACATGAAAAGTTGTTTATGTGCCTTTAACTGCACAAATCACAAAGGTAAAGAGCGGGAAATGTTCATTATCTTAAGAAGGAGAGCTAGGTATATTCTGTATACCTGTTTATACCCTGCACTACACCACTGATTATACTGAGATGTGTTTCTAATTTTTTGTCCTCTCTATTTACTTATCGAGGGTGTCAGAATATTAGAATCACCTCTGAATATAATGCAGTCCAGTACAACGATCTGACTTTAATGCTAAAACATATTATTTAATTAACACCTTTATGTAAGTGTAAAAAAAGAAGAACATTATAGACACCATAAATGTAGACTTTATGGCTGAACAGTTGTATTGGATTTGCATTAGATTGTACCTGAGTGTATATGGTGCAAAGTACTGGAAGAAACGTTTTATTTAAGGTAAGACAGCTCACACTGTGTGTGTGTTATGGCTGTTAAATGAATCGTGTGAACATTTCTTTTTTTTAACTAACATATACACCGATCAGCCATAACATTATGACCACTGACAGGTGAAGTGAAGAACACTGATTATCTTGTTACAATGGCACCTGTCAGTGGGTGGGATATATTAGGCAGCAAGTGAACATTTTGTCCTTGAAGTTGATGTGTTGGGAAAAAAATGGGCAAGCGTAAGGATGTGAGCGACTTTGACAAGGGCCAAATTGTGATGGCTAGACAACTGGGTCAGAGCATCTCCAAAACTGCAGCTCTTGTGGGGTGTTCCTGGTCTGCAGTGGTCATGGTCATGGGCAGCCAAGGCTCACTGATGCGCGTGGGGAGCGAAGGCTGGCCCGTGTGGTCCGATCCAACAGAAGAGCTACTGTAGCTCAAATTTCTGAAAAAGTTAATGCTGGTTCTGATAGAAAGGTGTCAGAACACACAGTGCATCGCAGTTTGTTGTGTATGGGGCTGCGTAGCCACAGACCGGTCGGGGTGCCCATGCTGACCCCTGTCCACTGCTGAAAGCGCCTACAATGGGCACGTGAGCATCAGAACTGGACCACAGAGCAATGGAAGAAGGTGGCCTGGTCTGATGAATCACGCTTTCTTTTACATCATGTGGATGGCCGGGTGCGTGTGCGTCATACCACAGCACACCTTCAGAGGTCTAGTGGAGTCCATGCCTCGACGGGTCAGGGCTGTTTTGGCAGCAAGATAGGGCTTTCCTCCCGAGGTCTTTGATACAAGTGTAAACTTGTGTTGTATAATTCAGGGAATTCAGACATACACAAAATTAGCTTTTCCTCCATTTTGTCTTTTGTGCCTGGCTGGCTGCCTCATTTCTATGAGCCATGCAGGTATTTGTCACTCCACCATGGCTTTTCACGGCATCAAGCCTTAGCTTAGCTCGACGCAGTGAAAAAGTTGTGGCACAGGGCAAGCCATTGGAAAGTATGGGTTTCAGAGTGCAGTGGTGCTGTTGTCGCGTTGTGTTTGAAAGGGCCTTAAGAATGTGCGGCGATATCCATCTGTTAGTGGTCAGAGAGAATGTTTTGCCCTTTAGTATTGTCTGTAGTATTTTGTGATTTACGGTGTAGAACCCAAAATATTTCCACACACTGCTTTTCAGATGCTTCGGTGTCGTGATTATCCAGTCAGCATGGCTGTGTTCGCTAGTGTCCTCCTTTTTTATATATTAGCTTAGTTTACTGATAGGTCAATAGGGCAAAAGGTTCTGTTGAGCTTATTGAGTGTACATTTTGAATTCGTACAGGTTATTATAGTTCGAATATTTAATTTATTCCCACATTTTAATTGACCTTCATTAAGTCATTTCCAATGTCCCAGTAGGGATAATTAAAGTTCCATTTCATCTAATTCAGGTTTATTTAGTTGAACCTGGTGCACTGGTAAATCACTGTTTTTCAGAAAGCAATTAAAAAGTTTGCTATTTAATTTAAAAGTCTATTTTCAGTCTAAAGAAAGACAGAATAAAATAAACATCAAATAATAAAGATCAAATATAAATTCCACCCTAGTAAGTAGTGTGTGTGTGTGTGTGTCCACCCATCCCTGGGGTACAGTGGAGCATCCCGGGAGCTGATAGGAGCTGAAGTGTAATTGTGTCAGAGCAAAGACCCAGAAAATACAGAGAGACAGACAGATAGATAGAGACAGGAAGAGAGAGAGAGAGTTCCCCCCATCATCCTGAACTATCTAAATGTCATCCATCAAGGCATTTTACTATTCTGTAGTTCAGTCTGCTGCACACAGAATGCTGCAGAATATTTCTGTTTGACTCACCAGCCTCCCACCTGCTTCACAGGTTCCATTATGTAGGCTGCAGCTGGTGCTGAGCAGAGACTAATAACATGTACGCATTACCATAATACATTTGTTTGATTAAAAGATTCATGAAATAATACTGAAATAGAAACATTCACTCATGAAAGCATCCCACCACAACCACAGTCCCATTAAAAGGCTTGCTCAAGGGCACCTCAGCAGTGGTAATAAGGGAGGGGGGGGGGGCAAGCCCTGTTGTTTCACTTAGCTGTAATGATTTGTTGCTGCTGGTCTTTGGATCGAACTGCCAACCTTCTGATCACAACCCTGACTCTGTGCCATTGAGCCAGGTGCCAAATTGAAATTAAATAATCCACAGGATTTCTGTTATGAAGTTAAAGCTGCACTGGTCAATATTTTTAAGTTAGCAATGGATCAAATGACTATGTGTAATGTGAAATGGGGTCACTCAAGGGGTGAAACCAGAGAATTATTACCTGAATCTGCAGTTCCCCTCAGCTCATCGGAGCGTTTTAGCTTGTTTGTGGTCGTTGTTTCGGTTTCCCTCTGCTCTTATGAACCCTGTTTCCAGCAGCAGCTGTTTTCAGCAAAAAAAATCCTGATAAACCCACTGTACACTACCTACCCAGCACCAAACTGCAGACAGACAAAGTTAGCAACTTGCTAGTGAACATAGTGGAGCGTCTAGAACCTGAAGAGCCCAATATTGGGGCACCTTGGTGGCATAAGGGTCAAGGTGCTGACCATGAACCGGTGCTGACCGGTTCACGTTGGGCCAGGGACCTTTGTTGCATGTCATTCTCTCCCCCCTCATTTCCTGTCATCTCTATACTGTCAGCTATCAAATAAAGGCATAATGCCCAAAAAATGATTTTAAAAAAGAGCCAGATATATTTCTCAGGAGTTGGTGGAGATCAAAACAGAGCCAAACATGACTCCAAATAAATTCTAATGTTGTTAATGTGCTATGTTTGTGTGAATTTGTGAATAGGCAACTGTGTGCTGAGTGAGTTTCCAAAACAACTTTTCAAGGTGATAAAGTACCTTACTACACCTGAGTGTAGCTAAAACTAATGCAGTCTAATACAACAAGCCTGCAAAAAATCCTAACTTCAAGAAGGTTATGATGAAACAGTTTCAGAGAGATGTTTATTCAATTTTATGATCATTTTGGAGGATGCAGTCTGTGGTGCTGTTGGATTGTATTGCATTGTACTGAGAGGTGTTTCTTCTTTATTTAGCCTACCCTCAGTGATGTAAAAAAAAAAGATTAATGCAGCTTTAAAGATGTCCCACATTCTTCTTCACCCTGTGAAGATGCCCTAGTAGTAAATGAGGATGTAATTGAGATGTAATTGCTGAGGGATGAGGGGCCTTCTTTCTCAGCAGGTGTAAATGAATGTTTATTGCATTTAGAGCTGCATTAAAGGGTTGGTCCACCCACATCTGTAGCCATGCAGATAGCTTTGACTTTTTTGCCCAGTGTTTGCCATTCCAGTACAGTGGAGGCGAATGGTTATTCTGGATAATTCACAGGCCTCACTGTCAACTGTGTTCAGTGGAACTACTTTCTACCAAAAGTAGTCCCTATAAAAACTGCTGACAGGGTGTTCTGTGGATTAATGGGGACACTGACTGGGGATGCTGGTTCACTTTTTTTTATTACTTTGAGCACCACAAGTAAACTTCCATTCACCTCACTTGTACTCAATCTCAGAGATAAAACATGGGCAAATAAAACCAAAATTATCTCCATAGCTATATACTACTATGTGAGAAAATATTTTATTTGTAATTTGGGTGAACCGGTCCTTTAATATGTAGCAGGGTACAATAATACAAGACTTATTTTAACCCAAACCATGATCTTTTCCTTAACCTAACCAAGTAGTTTTGGTGCCTAAACCTAACCAAACTGCGACCACGTGTTTATTATTGTTACCATGACTACGAAGGACCGATACGCCTGTATATGTAGTCTTGGGAGTTATTGACAAATAACCTATTCTGTCGTTTTTGGAGTCATATCTCCTGCCACCAGTAGGGGAGCTAATTTAGGAAATACTCCTGTGGCTCGTATTAGACGTTAGGAACAAACGCGTATGGGTTGGAGGACTTGTTGGGGTCATTACATGTTCCCATCAGTCTGCATCAGTCTTCTCTGAGAAAATAGAAAATACAAGATGGAAAGAGGGAGGACACAGAGGGGGGCAAAGAGAAAGACACTCATTTTTTTCTTTCAGCAGATGTAGTGAAGTGATATTTAGTATGAATATAGCAAGAAAAGAGGGTTTGATAGCAAAGAAAGCAAAGAGAGAAAGGTTGTGATGATAAAGATATGCATGGAATGACATGAAAAAATGAGACTATTGCACTGATGTAGTGGGCTTGTTTTTTATTATCTGAGGACCCCATTTGAAACAGAAATTAGGAGACCTCTGACAAAAGTATAATTGACAGCTTGGTGATGCACATTTTTCCACAGTAACTATAATAATAATGATAATAATAGCCCGGTATAATAATGAGACACCAGAAAATGTGATTTAATTGGTTTCAATTCAGTCGTATTTACAGGGTGTCATGGTTAGCATGGAGTAATTGTCAAATGTAGGACGGGGCCTCCAGCCCACATGTTGACAAGCATCCCTCCCTGCTGAGTAAGACAAGACATCACAGAGGTGCCAGAGGATCATATGATCAGTAAATAAGCTGTGGTGCTGTTCAGTTCTGTTGTTCAGTATGAAATAAATTAAAAAGGCATCATGAAATACTGTATATAATCATATATTGTGTTAAATATATAAATGAATAAACAACTTGTGAAATAATTAAAACTCAACTCATTATTATGAAATATTGTTTCATCATCCTTATTTTCATAATAACTGAATTTTATTGGATATTATTTTTTATTTCATAATATACATTTTTATTTCAAAATGCCCTCAAAGGTCTGTTTCTGTTTCATAATGGCATTTTCTCCAATTACACTTTTATTTCATGTCAAATTTTACTTCATAATGTTAATTTTCATAATATCACATTTTATTCAATGATGTCACTTTTCATGACAGTTGTGTTTGTCAACAGTCTCACCTCTGACCTCATATGCCCCCTACCTCTTAAAGCTGAGGTAGGCAAAACCTGTTCAACTTATGCAAAACCTTCCGCCTCTCTCCCTACAGCCTTGTATCACTCCGCTAAGCCCCTCCCACCAAACCCACAACTTCGACCGGCAGCAGAAGGAGTCGGTTCCTCTGCGAAACCTCATGCCTCGTAGCGGCAACATAATGAGCCTGAAGCTCCGTGTGGAGCTGGGACATGTTGTTTTGTACTATACACTGCTGTAGGCAAAGGAGGTGTTGGAAATTTATCGCAAGTTGCAGGATTGTCTGCCATTGAATCAGGTTTTCACTGTCTGAAGGGACATGCACGCGCATCTGCATTTGTAGCTCAGCTAATACGAATGCACCGTCTCTCTGAAATGACCTGTGATTGGCCAAAGTCTCCGTCACGGGCTTTTCTAAAGCCTGAAAACAGAACCAAGAGGAGGGGCAGAAGTAGAAGTTTGCTCTCAGACCACTTAATTTACAATATGCTGGACTGTTATTATATCATTTTTGCCCACTGACGCCAAACAAATACTGCCTACCCCGCCTATAAGCTGGCAAGCGCAACAACTGCTACCAGATATAGCCAGTTAGCATATGTTAGTTAGAGTAACAACAATGTTAAAGTCATTCTGAATCAACCAACTAGACTGCTGTAAATAAACACAGTACACAGACACAAAAATGAATATCTCCTTTTATTTTTTTTTAGCTTGAATAACTTCAATTATTTCACAAATTGTTGGTTAATTTATATATTTTACACAATTTATTCATTTGATTATCTCTTTCAGAATGTCTTTTTATATTTATTTGATATTGACCACATTGGGGGTCCATAGTTTTTATCTCAGTATTCATTCTATAATCAGACAGAATGGGACTGAAAATATAGACACTGAAAAAACTGATCTCTGAACACAGAACCCCAAGCTGGACCTAATATCCATTAAAGAAATAGGCAGATGCTATTAGCACCCAGGTGTCTGTAGCCAACAATGTTATTTGCACCAGGGGTGGTATAGCCCTGTCCTCAAAAACCACCCGTGGCCGACAATAGATGATCTGTGGCCCACACTAAACCCCTGCGGCCAAAAACAGTCAACACCTGCAGCCGCCAGTAACCACCCTTTGCTGCCGCTGAACTTGGGAGAAATAGGAAATAGACAACCGCGGCCGACGTTCAACTCTCTTTTTAATCGCTGCTGATTTAAAATGGCACTTGAACTTTATTTTGTTCATGCTGTCTGAATCCTGTCCAAACCTTCCTTCCCCAACATATCAATACAGACAAATCACTAAGGGACACTTTACAAAATGTTATAGGAAACCATATGGAAAGCTCACACTGCTCACATTAATTAAAACAAAACATATCGCGAGTGAACATGATTGGGAGAGGTGGGTGTAACATGACAGAAATAAAAAACCTCAATACGCATAATATACCTTAGCCCCCTGGGGGTGGGGGTTGCTGCAGCACCCTCAGCACCCCAACTTCTGACTCAGTGTGGAAACTCCTCAGGATCAGCTGTGCCTTACATGCATGGTGCATGAATCAACAGTGGTCACTAAAAACTGATCACACAGGTAATGTCATTTCAAGTCTTGTTCAGTGCAGTTTCAGTATAGTGCTACAGATATTCAGTGCTCCGTGGATGAATGGACAGATGGACGGATTCTTAGTCTCTTCCTGTTTCTCAAGATCAGTGGTATTACAACTACTGGGACTTGTTAGTGATAGGTGCCTCTCAGCCTCTCAGTCCTTCCACCACCTGTCATCACCAGAAACTCTGAAGGATTTTGCTTCAGACGTGCTGGGAGAACAGCTCCCTCTTCCTGCTGTGTGTCTTAACACAACCCAGCAGGTTTCTCTCTCTGATGTGGTCAAATATAAAGTCATATACAATGTAGTGGCCAGTAGAGGCTTACAGATGTTTTATCTGTTTATGGTAATCACATTACAGTAATGATTTAGGGAAATGAAACTTTAACATATGGCACCTTAAATAAACAACATGAAATGGCTTTTTTAAAATCTTGTTTTATCCTTTTTGTTTTGCAATGTGCTTTATGTTCTTGTTTTCTCATATTCATCTACACTTTCAGTATCTTTACAATGCCTACTGTGGCATTTAAGCGTATTTGAATTGATTTGAGAGAGAAGGAGAAAGAGAGGGAGGGAGAGGAGAGGAGGGAGAGGGGGATGGGAGAATGTTGCCATGACAACTGCCATAATAATCATCCTAATGATTGATGTGCTGCGCTCCATTTCTCCCCGTTTGGACTCTCTCTCTGTTTTTCTCTTTTTTCCTCTCAGTCTGTCTGTCTCCCTGTCTGTCTGTTTTACACCATGCTCCTTGTTTTTCTGTGTCTGGGCCATTATAACAGGAGATACTCACGTGATGATGAACAAACAGGCAAACACAAACACGCAAATGGTCATTAAACGGTGGGACAGGAAAAGATTGATAGTTTTAACCAATGACTATTTTCTCAAAACAAATGTTCTACTTGTGTACAGTAATGAAGAACCTAACACTGAGGATTAGAGAAGAGAAGAGAAGAGAAGATTATTTCATATGAAGGGATGTGGCCTGTTTAGGAGCCTGAATCAATCTCTCTGTGTCATTGCATTAGACCATTCAGGCGTTTTGTGTGCATGAGTGTGTGTGTGTGTGTGTGTGTGTGTGTGGGTGTATACAGTGTCATAATAGATAGTCCTGTAATATACCATACACAAATTGCTCTATAAATGTTAAAATGGATTAATTTACTGGCCAGTCTGGTCAGTATTATTAGCCAGCCACATGATGGACAAACTGGAAAAAAATGTAAAACAAAAAATTCACTCTGTAGCAAAACCTGCCCTTGTTTCTTGCACCTACTGGAGCAGGTGTGGCCTTTTTAATGTGAAGTCTTTGATACGTGATGACATCTTTCTAATAGCTCGGATTTTTTTTTTTAAGATAACCGAGACTCGCCTTAGCTCCCTGGCAGAGAAAGCACAGCTTTTTCATCACTTTTTGAATGTCCCTTTAACTTCATTTGGTAATTTAAATGGGATGCTCCCTTACCTGGTATTATAATTAACAGATAAAATATTTCAACTTTATTACTGAATATTCATATCTTATTTTGTCGTGCCTACAATATGAGTAGTAATCCAATTTTAGTTTGACATCCTCCTCTTCCATCTTATAGGATCTTTTAATCTTATACAATAAATCATAGGGGATACGCATTATAAAGGTCATACCTCAGACTTAGTGCTCTTCTCCTCAGCCTGCTGTATGAAATCATGTTTCACCATAAAGCTCTTTAACCTCTTCCTAACTCACACTCTTGACTTCTCAATTTTTTAAGTCCTGCAAAGTCTACAATTTCCTTCCTCTTCTTTACATTATACATATGTTTGAAACCTTTTCTGGTTTTGCTGTTGCTTCTATGCTGTTCTTACATCACCTGTTCTGTGTTATATGTTTTTTATTGCTTTAATGTTGTCATTATTAGCATTGTTTTTTTGTTGTTGAGAAAAGTCCTTTATAAATAAGGCTTAAATGAATAGTTTGACATCTTGGCAAATTCACTTATTTGAGTTAGATGACAAGATCAACACCACTTTCATGTCTGTAGCTGGAGCCAGCAGGTGATTAGCTTAGCTTAGCATAAAGATTTGAGCAGGGGGAAACAGCTAGCCTGGCTCTGTCCAAAGTCAAAAAGTGCTGTAACTTTTTGTAAGTTTTGTTGTCACTGTGAAGCTGCCAAGCAACCAGCAAAAACTCACTATTCCCTCACTATGCAAGAATTAATTTGATTAAAACCAATTAAATCAATTAAAACCTGACCAGCTCATGCAGGAACCAAAATGAAGTGACAGTTACCAGAAATTATAGTACTACACCCTTAATATGAGTGTGTGTTCTTGTTCTGATTATTTTATTATTCTCTCCTACTTATCAGTTCAATCCCATACTCTGCCCCACCTCTCTGTCACCTTGACAACTAGCAATTACTTTGAACCCATGTGATCCAATTTATGTTTTATTATTCTCTTTCTGTAGTGTACTCTTTGTGTGTGTGTGTGTGTGTGTGTGTGTGTGTGTGTAGGGCAACCTACCAAAACGGAGTAGACCTCATCGTCACATTGTTGTTTATGCAAACTGACAGGCTGTCAGCAACACTATCTCTTCTTCTCAACTTACTCTCTCTCTCTCACACACACACACACACACACACACACACAGACACACACACACAAACAATTACTTAATCAATCTATCATTTTTTCTTTTTGTGTTTCATTTTTATGACCCACTGTCTGTCGGGGCCTGAACAAGTCTTGTGTGTGACGATCACATACAGGCAACTGCCAATGAGAGGCGAGTCTCCCCTTTTGCATTAATGTACACCCCAATACATATTAATGCACAGTGGATATTGTATGTGAAAATGTATGAAATCTGCTGCAATTTGTTTTGCAATTGGTATTAAAGTGGTCGCTAGCTGGAGACGGAGGAAGAGTTCAGATGCACGTTTCAGTTCAAACAAACAAACAAATTCCTTACAGCGTTTATAATCCACAAACACACACAAAAAAGGAACTCTGTCCTTCTAAATATAACCAAAAAACAGCAATAAGCTTTGCAGTAGATGCATCAAGCATCAATGCAATCCTACAAAATAAAGCTTTCTAATAACATTCTTCTTCATTTCTTTCTTTCTTCTTTCTTTATTCCTATGTGACCAATGTGTTCTTTGTCTAAGTAAATTTAACTTGGTTCATGAATCAGTCGTAGTCAAGAAACTGTTTGCTGCCGTCCTCACTCAGGCTCAGGCTTCCAATTCTAAATCCCCCCATTCATGTGGGCCTAGGCCTCACTGCAATACAAAATTATACATATATACTATACATACTTATATACCATACATCCAGCATTCATTGTGTCACAGAGGGACATCTGATTGTGCAAACGCCACATTGTCCTGTTTCCTGCCTTTCTTTCATAGAGGTTATCAAGGAATGAAATGAGGCTCTCAGTGCTGTATGTCCCAATTAAGAACTTATGCATTTTTATTTTTTAATTTCTTTTTAGATATAGATGTAGCAGAATGTAGCAAATGGCAGCCTAATTTAAAAATGGAGTGTAAATACAAAGAGTTTTAGTGGTGGTTGACTTTGAGTGAAAGAACAGCTCATGAACTTTGAAAGATGTGGTCACTGAATGCATTTTGTGTAAAAGCAATGAAAAGTGATGCACAGTTTTGTTCACATTGACTGCTGTTGTTCTGACAGAGTGAAAAGGTGAACTCAGTTTTGAGAAATGCGTGTATTTGTAAAAAATAATTTGTAAGAGGCAGTGTGAACTGTGTGCTTGTGGTTTGATCAGATTTGATTGACAGTGCTGCAAACAAGTAAACAACCTCGCATTTTGATTTAAATGTTGCTTAAACTCTGAGCTCGATGTCTCAAAAAGCCATATCAGTAAAATATTGTATGTTTGTAGTATGCAGCTTTTATTGGAATGAATGGGGCGCCATTTCTAAATACATCCATGGGCTGTGCAGCAACTTTAGTGTAGAAGCCACAGTTAAAATTGCAGGGCATGCAATATAATATAAGCCGTGTTTCCACCAAGCAGTCCAGTCCAGTTCAGTTCACATTAAGGCCAGTTCAGACCAAAGATTTGCGACAAGACAAAACCGTTTTAGAGCGTTGCAGGGAAAAGTTGCAGAGGTGTGAACTGGCCCGTCTCAGCTCGACTCAAGCCGGCTGATGCCGTCGCCTTCGACTCAGCTTGTCAAACCGCCAGCGGCTGGTTTTAGAACATAAGGCACGTCACCTGTTTCAACAGCCAATCAGCTCGTAGCGAAGTCAGCTGGTCATCTTGACCCTCTTGATTGTTTATGTTTTCGCCATTTCATCAGTACTGTATCAAGTAACTCACTATCACTATCCTCATTCATATTTTAAGATGCACAAATTATATCCAGCTACAAAAAAAGCCTGAAAAGCCGGCAGTTAGAACGGAAGTACAGAGAGTCGTTGCTATGGAAATGATACACCGTCTCATCTTGTCACATTGGTGTAAACTGGCAGGTTTCAGAATGTTGCAGACCCGGCGCATTGCAAGTAGTTGCAAGTTTCAACTAATACTAACTTTTAATACTAACTGATGTGTGTGTTGATTTAGTTTAAGTGTGGGTGTGCAGAATTTTGAGGTATGAGCCTGCACTATGCTGAGTAACATGAACACACGTAATTGGTACCAGCACCATGAGCACATATAGTTTTAAATGGCAGTGTCAGTGCCCTGCTGCCATATTCACTGAGCTTTACATTTCAGAGCTGGAGTCACGTCATTTTCCATTTAGATCAATTCAAAATGCTCCAGTGCAAACGGCAACTCATTTCCTGTCATACGGTCTTCCCTATCAGCTATTTAAAATGGGAATGGCAAATGACAGCCTGTACATGATATGATTTACAGTGAAAACTTTGGTACATGTTACAAGGTGCTGAAAGTTAAGAGTGCCATTTTGCAATTGACTTATGAAGACCTTACATTCATATCCAATGTCAAATGCAGTCATATAATTAGAAGCAGAGCCACTAATGTAGACTCATACTGAGTATTTGGACTAAACAGAGGACTGGAATAAGATAAGTAAAGTATTATGTAGGAAGAAAAAGAACACTACTGTGTACATATGTGTAAAGTTACTAAGTTACTCTCTAATAAACACAGCTAAACACATTCATTGGCTAAAGACTGTGCTTAAACACTGGTGGGTAAACATTGCTCCAGGGCTGAATTTTTATAACCTGTAATAAAATAGTATGTACCAATTCCAGTTTGGAGACACCCATTATAATAAGCCATTTACTACCACCTCTACAAGGAAATTATATGTTAAATAACATCAGTTCTCCTGTTGACTCAAAACTACACTTTTGACATCTATTGAGTTATTAGTTTTATTATCACCAAAAACAATGATGATTGTTTAGAATCAATTTATCAAAATTATATTATCAATCAATCAATCACTCAAATAATCTGTATATACATACGCTAACTCTGGACTGATGCTAAAATTACCAATTAAGTGACTATTATGACTTACTACTACCTCCGATGTTTATACTAACACTAACTCTGCTAGATAGTGGAGAAATGGAGGCGACGATGTTCTACACACTTGTGTTAACTTTATTGACATCAGCTGAGCTACCTGTAAACTCAGGCAGAATTTATTCACTGTGCATGCACAAACTGACACAGTCAGAAATTATGCCGCTGTACCATTTAAGTCCAACTGAAATCACTTTTAGTCATCCTTTCTGTAGCCAAAGATAATGTCATCTTTATATGTAATGTTAATAGTTTAATATTATTAAAAGGAAAGAAGAAAGAAAGGTTTTGGGGAAAATATCAGAAATGCTCCTTTTCCTCTCAGCAGCTGGAGGGGCGTGTCAGTGTCTGTGTTTGATTGACAGCAGCTGGCAGGCTGAGCCCCGGCAGGGGAACAAGAGACAAAGTAAACAAACTTGCTCTGTAGCTTACAAGCCAGGAACAGTGTGTTGTTTGCTGTAGTATTGAAGAGTAACAACCACGCCAGCATCTTAACTGACCAAAGCGACAGTTTCAGGTAAGTTTACATGCTGTTGCTAATGTGCTAATATGCTACAGCTGACCAGCTAATTACTTAACTAACCTGCCATTAACAGTTAACTTTTCCCTGGTGAATGTTTTGTGGCTCGTTCAACATGCTAAGGTGAAAGACGCGATAGGTGCAATAGAATGCTAACATTACTGCTTTATGCAAAGACTTGATTGGCTGCAATTTAATTTCAGTTCTACAGCCATAAGATGCACACACACCATTTTACAGGATATTATTGTAAGAACACATTGTTGGTTCTTGGTAGATCTTCCACACTGCATATAGTGCTCCATAGGACTTTAGCAAACACTATGTGGTGTGATAATGACTGCTAGCTTTAGAAGTGAGAAAGGTAGGACAAAGAAAAACTTGTAGCAGCTGTGGTGGCTAAACATTCACAGTTTTGGAAAGTGCCTCATATCCTCTCCAGAACATTTGTTCATTAAACATTACATTTGTTTAATGTATTCATTATTCTTGTTTTATAATGTTTACCATGGTTACCATCTTAGTATTGGCCTCTTAGCATGATAACATTGGCCAACTACAAAGTAGTTCCAATAGTTGTTGAGACATTTCACTCTGAACAAAAATGTCAACCTCATGGTGGCACTAGAGGAAAAGCCAGGGGATCATGAAAGTCATTAGGATTCATCCTCTGGGAACCATGAACGTCTGTACAAAATTTAATGACAATCCGTTGAGTATTTGTCGCAATATTTCAGTATGGAATCGAATGGTGGATCGACCAACAAGCTGACCAACATTGCCATCCCTAATGCTCAGTGTGAGCTTGGCTGATTTTTAGCCACTTTAATTGTCTTGGTAAGGTGTTGTTACACCATGAGCCTCCAAAACAGCTAGATTCTCCTAGTGTGCAGAACTCTATCGGAAGGATGAACAGCATTCTTCTAAATTATATTCCCTCATTTGGTGTTTTGTTGATTGTAGTGATGAGTTGGGTTGAAATCTAGCATATAATTCACATCATTTTCATACTCGTCAAACCATTTACAGACGTATCAGGATTACATCACGCTTCTGGTATCCTTAAACACACAAATAGGAATGGTGCTTTTAATCGGCTGTAATTATATGTATTCTATATTGTCTATGAAGCCAGAGGGTTTAGCCTAAATTAAGAAAAATGCATTGGTGCTGTTATTTGTAAATAGTTTGTTTACCCATATTTTACCAACAGTATTACAGTATTAACATTAATGCATGTAATACTTGTGTTGTAAAAATAGTCAGAGAGCACAGGAAGTTTTTTCAGTTAGTGAGAGCAAAATAAATAGCTTATAACTACTAATTCTATGTGGTTCACTTTGTGTGTGTGTGTGTGTGTGTGTGTGTGTGTGCACGCGTGCTGTACAGTAGAATAATAAATAGCCCAGTATGAAATAATGATGAGATTGGGTATAAAACAGTGACAGCAGGGAAAAATAGGCCTGAATGATGCATCTACCCTCAGCTAAAAATGTGCAAATGAATTCAGTGGACTTGACATTCATCGAATATGAGACTGTCAGATCAGAGGAGCTGTGTGTGTGTGTGTGTGTGTGTGTTAGATAAAAAAGCAAAATGAGAGAGAACATGTTGGTTTGGGTCATAAAAGTTAATAAATCTATGTTTGTCTAGAGTTTTTTTCAATATGAGCTTCTCCATTTCTCTTCCTGTAGAAAAAGCTTCTATCTGTTGTCCTTTCCTTTCCTAAAATGAATTGTCGACCTGCAAGTGTAGAATGTGGATAATCTATACACATTAACAATCAAATACATTAATTCTGTCGGAACTGGATGTGAAGTGTGTAATTAGTTAAAGAGCAACTTGCAGGTTGGAGACCCAAGTGAATCAATGTGTAGGAAAATGATGTAGAAACTAGTGATGTTATGTTATGTTTCAACAGCTCTTTGGTACAAAAGATGTTGTTTTTATCTTTGTGCCCAAATTTCACTGCCTGCCCTAAATCCACTCCTCTTTACGTGAAGCAGCCAGTCACAGTGTTGCATGAATTGCATTCAAGGCAAGGCAACTTCATTTACATAACACATTTCATAAGAGGGTAAATTCACTGACAAAGCAGAGGCATATGGTGTCACCTTGTGTAATGTTTACAATGCAGATCATTAACATTAGGTCTGGTAGGACAAGTCATTTAGTGCTGCTAAACCAGTCCACACATGCCAAATGAAATTCTATTGGTGGGGTGTCTAAGTTTGAATCTGATCCAGATCTTACCTTGTCATTATCCTAGTGATTATTTTGCAGATAAACTTAGTAACCCCCACCCCCTTAGAAAAAAAAAAGAAAGAATGATGAGCCGTTCTTTTGAATGGCTCTCAGGCCATGAGATCCGGCTCCCTTCAAAGAGCCGCAATTCCCATCATTAGTAAAAACTACATTTTTGTAGAGAGAGTTTTACTTCCATATCAAAAAAGACAAATTGGACATGACGTAACAAAAGGGAGAGCGGCCAAGTTAGCTCCAGTTTATCATTAAAAAGTATGGATCTCAATGCTGGTTTTGACACTGAAGAGGTTGGCACTGTATATTCATACGCTTATGACGGACCACAGCCTTATAATTATGTTAGGTGTCCAAGAGACCAGGAACAGACCAGGATTAGAAGAAATAACGGCCATAGGTTAGAAATTAAATTGTGGTGCAAGAACCAGTGGAGAACTGGCCAGGGGTCCTGCTGGGTGACTAACAATTAGCTACAACAGCTAATGATAGCTAATGCTCTGTTCACGTCACAATATTGTAAAGTTTGCTATCACAAATCAGGCAGCAAAACTAGTATCGGTTGTCTAATACTAGCAGGAGTATTGATACATACACAAACAATCAAAGTTACACAAACACATTAAAAAACAAGACTTGTGGTGCACAGTCCACATTGTTTTTAGGAACATTGCTGAAAACTGTCATTTATCTCTTTGAATTTTATTCAGAGTTTTCCTCAAATCCAACAATTTGAGGAAAAATGATGTAGTAATAGAATTGTAAAAACTTTGAAGGGATCCTTAGGGATCTCAGGGCACTTTTCATATAGAGCAGGTCTAGACCCAACAATTCCCACGAGTTAATACAGGTGAAAGAATTAAGAAATGAGGCAGGTTGATTAAAAGCTTTACTGCAGTTTTCTCTTTGCTATAGAAAGTTTTACCAAACCCGGTGCATAGGGGTTAAGGCACTGACCATGAACTGCAAAGTACCCAGTTCAAGTCCGGCTGGGTGTCTCAGCTGGGAGTCTCTGCTGGTCATTGTGACAACAAGACTAGCCAGGAAATAGTTCGGCACATAAGCGATATTGGTCTTCTCATCTTACTTTCGGGAAGTGTATTTGTTTATTATCATATTGTCTATTATTATATTGTACATGTTGAACTATTCCTATAAGATTTTCTGTATTTCTTTTCTTTTCTTTTCTTCTTTTGGTGTAACTTGGGTCTGAATTTCTTAGGCCTGGCGCAGTTCTTGTCGGTAATAATTACATTATTGCCAAGTCAATGGCTGACATCTGGGAGAGTTGATGTCTCTAAAACGAAGTCCAATGGGACAAGAACACAAGCGATCTTTTTATCGATCTATTTATCTATTTTGAAGGGAAATAAAGGTGAACTATAAAATGATCACCCAGCCTGGCTTTATGTCTGACAACTTGTGTTCCTTGCCACGTCAAACTTTGTTGTAGCTTTGTCACCATATTTCCAGATCTTTACTGAGTACAGTGTTATCATAACTGATAGAAACAAAAATAAGTTTTACAGTAATAAACCAGAATTATCCTTTAAGCTGTTGCTGTTGTGTCAAGTAGAATATCTAAATATTCAAGCAAATGCATTTGGTAACACTTTAAGTCCCCCTATTTAGCATTTATAAGCAGTATATAAACGTTTAATAAATAGCTTATAGCCCACTATAATGTTGTTGTAAGCAACTATAACTCCTCCTGTGGACCCTCATAAGTCCATAAGTGGGGCTACTGTATCAACAGATTATGAATGACAAAATAGTAGCAGCAGTGGGTACATATAACAGTGAGAGTCCCATTACTGTGTGCACTACTGCATACTGTGCTCATTGTAACTAACCTAAAACATGAACTCATTCCCAGCCTGCAGTTCCACTCTTTTCTCATTAGGTTATTGACTATAACCAAAAGCAAGCATATGGAAAGTGAACCCAAACTGATAACGTCACTTTCTCTTGATTAAGATGTCAAAAGAAAGTGAGTTAAGAGTTAAGTGTTAAGGGTTATTTATAGACATGAAATTAGAATATTAAGGTTTTTAGGAAGAAAATAAGGGAAATGACTGCTGCTCTAAAATGTGCTTTGTTTACCTGTTTCATGATAGAGACAGAGTTGACTAGATGCTCAATCTTCTCTTTTTCAATAGGCCAACTTTTCCATTATTTGCAATATTTCAGGTTTTTTCTTTGTTCTTTGGCTGGTAAAATATGCTTTGTAGGGTTTTTTTTTATTAGCTGTTGGCAGAAGAAATGTTTTTAGAACACTGACCATATATTTTAATCTTTCATTTATTTTATTGAACAGACCAAATATTAGAATTCTGGAGCTGAACTTCAATCTTCTTGGCTGCAGTCAAACCTGAAAGCCAGACTTTGCACGTCCTTTCTGAAATGACATCTGAGCAAATGTAGAGCAGGGTCTATTGGAAAATGTGCGCTGGTCAGAACACTGACCACATGTGACCTTCTCATTTAGTTTCTAAACTGCTGAATTGCCAGCGGGTTCAGTGATCACATTAGGCTACTTGTTTTAATATATAGTATTGGAAATTTGGAAATCACCTGAGAATGTTTTGAGTACAGTGAAGTGTAGCAGAGAAGAAGTGTGTCAGGGCTCAGGAAATGCAGGATTGGACCCAAATGCAGACAAAGCAGGCAGCAGGATGACTTCAGGGATTTATCAGTGAGAACAGCTAACAGGCAGGAACAGGTAGGCAGGCAGGTAGACAGGTAGGTACTTAAAGCTGGGGTAGGCAAATCCGCTAAGCCCCTCCCACCAAACCCACAACTTCGACCAGCAGCAGAAGGAGTTGGTTCCCCTGCGAAACTGTATCCCTCGTAGGGCTTGCTCTCCACGGCGTGAGTCTCACCGAGACCGCGGTCCGCCGCGACTTGTTTTCTCAAAGACGCCCCTCCAGCGCTTCGCTGCCGCAGAGCAGGGCGCCCCAGGCTTCAGAGGCAGCTGCAACGCTGTCCAGCAGCGGGATGAGAGGCTAGTACACCACACACACCACTGTCCCCTGTCAAAAGTGATTCCCCACTGTTTGTCATCAGGCCTCTTTGCCACGTCGATACGAGCGCCATGGCATGAACTTAATGAGCCTGAAGCTCCGTGTGGAGCTGGGACATGTTGTTTTGTACTATACGCCGCTGTAGCCAAAGGAGGTGTTGGAAATTTATCACAAGTTTCAGGATTTTCGGCAGGATTTTCCGCCATTAAATCAGACTTTCACCATCTGAAGAGACGTGAACACACATCTGCTCTTGTAGCTTAGCCAATACGAACGCACTGTCTCTCTGAAATAACCTGTGATTGGCTAAAGTCTACCGTCACGGGCTAGATTTTCTGAAGCCTGAAAACAGAGCCAAGGGGGGCGCTGAAGTGGAGGTCTGCTCTCAGACCACTTGAATTACAATATGCTGCACAGTTAATATGGCATTTTTGCCCAATGACGCCAAAAGAAAACTGCCTACCCAGCCTTTAAGTCAAGTTTATTTAGTATAGCAGAGCAAGGTCACAAAGTGCTTCACAAGAGTAAAATTGTAAAAAATAAGACCATAAAAACAGTAAAAAGAAACCTTAAAAAGACACAAAAATAAGAACACGAGGAAAAGGCCAGTTTAAATAAATGAGTCTTAGGTAGCAGGTAGGTAACAGGCAGGCAAGTATGTAGGTAGTCAGATACACGTCCGGGTTCAGATGACAGAAGCTAGAAAGCATAAGACAAGGCAAGGCAGAAACATATCAACTAGAACAAAGTGACGAAAGTGGAACAGTATATGTACTGAGAGGCTGATGAGGGAATGAGGTGCAGGTGAGGAGGTGGGCGGTGAAGGCCAAGCAACTGCAGAACAGATGAGGGAACAAGTGTGTAGATGGGTGGGGCAGTCAGGTGATGGGAAAAGGAGGGAAAGTCCCAGGGCATCTGGTGGATGGATGGAAAATTGCAAAAAAGGGGCCTGGAGGATTAAAAATGTGGCTGGAGAGGAGGGACTGAGAGACAGACTGTGATAGTGCTTGATCTAGCATGTGGTGTGGATTGGATTTAGGACATTATATCTTATTGTTATGACCCTTCATCCAAAAGAATCAACTAAAAACTCAAGGCAACATTATTTCTTTCACCATATATGGCATAAAACTGCTATTCTGTTTGGCTACAAGTGAACCCAACCAACATAACAGGCTCCACTGTCATTACAACTTCGTGCATCCAAACTTTGTTCACACCCACAGAACCTTATTATAAGTTATAGTGGAGATCCCACAGTTTCCAAATAAACCACGTCTGTCAGCCTGAATTTTGGAGAAATGTGTATAAAATGATGCACAAAACATGTAGTATTTCACTCAGTGTAATAATCATATAGTTTCAATGAAAGAACTAACTGTATATACTGCAGCTTTTTCTAACATGACTTTTACCCTAATTAAAGCATTTCATGGGACTTTTCCCATGCTATAACACTATTAATTGTTCTACTGGCAGTAGAAATTAAATTAACACAAGATATACTTACATAACATACTGTAAATACTAATGTAACCAGTGAAATATGTAGGTGTCTAAGAGCTTCATATTGATTTCCAGGCTTTGAATAACCCAAGCATATGATTTGCATGGTCCTAAATTAGAAATCTGCAGCTCCAGTTTTAGAATACATATAATAGAGATAGAGCATCTCAGAAACCTTGTTTAATATGAAATGTTGCTCTTTGTCAAGCAAGGTAAAGATTAGACAAATGTCACAATATTTTTTAATATTTCTGCTTTTTCTACCAAGCAGTTTGCTTAACAAATTCATTTTTGATTCTTCTCTCTCTCTCACACCAGAAAGCTATAATACCTAAAGGGCTGCTGTTTTTACCCAGGAGTGGATTGCAATGCTAGGAATGCATAATGTAATCCGCCGACATGAAGAGACACACATCATTCACATGCTACAGTACATTACTATTTCAACCCATCAGATATGTTGGAAAGCTCATGCATGGAAATCTGAGAACTGTATGAGGTAGGGAGAGAGAGAGAGAGAGAGAGAGAGAGAGAGAGAGTGCGCATGTGCATGTGCATGTGTTATATATATATGTGTGTGTGTGTGTGTGTATGTATGTTTGTATACTGTATATGCTAATGCATGTTGACATGCATATATGGTGCAGCACAGGCATGGTGTGTATATGTTTGCAGTTATGTGCTTGCATCTGTGTTTATATCTGTGTGTGTGTGCATGTGTGGGTGTATATGTAAAAAAGTATTTAAGTATGTGTGTTTGAGCGGTTGAGTGAATATGGGCATGTGGTTTAGTATGTGTATACTGTGTGTGTGTGGAGTTTTATAGAGAGGAGCTGTGTGTGGGGGAGGAGAATGTGCAAGTGAATTATGCCTTTTTCAGAGGGGAGGGGTGCATATATGTATGTGTGTATGTGGGGGATGGGCGGATTGCACACTGTATGTATGTTCACTAAGTATGTGTGGGCTGGTTTGTGCTGTGTGTGTGTGTGTGAGAGAGAGAGAGAGAGAGAGAGAGAGAAAGAGAGAGAGAGAGAGAGAGAGAGAGAGAGAGAATGCATGAGAAAGAGAAAATGCATTTTATGATACCTCTTTGTGCTTGTATAAGCTCTGCAGTGTGTATGTGCATTTTTGTGTACTTGTGTGTCCATGGCTCTTTTTTGTGTGTTTGGACCATATACATATGTGAATACTTGTAAATGTGTGGATGTGTTACTACTATGAAGAGTATAATTATGAGTATGTCTGCAGGTATTTTATGTGTGTGAGTGGATTTTTATATTTGATATATGCATGTGTGACCATCTGTTTAAGTGTACTGTATGTGTGTGAATCAGTGAGGTGTGTGTGTGAGCGGGAATCTCTTTGTTTATGTGCATCTCTGTGCATGTCTTTATCTTCAGATAATGGAAATGTGTTGTTCTGTCATTAAAGATCCGGACAGGCAGAAAACAACATTCATTCTACTTTGGTTTGTATTGAGTAGTCTCTGTTTCTCAAATACACACAATCTGTTTCATTGTGTCATTTATTATAGCCCCACCCCTCATAGATTCTGTTGTTGTCTAAATTCCTTCGATGATTTAAATGACTTCTTTTTTTAAAAACTGCATTAAGACCTTTAGCATTTAAATGAGCAAGAAGGAGTGTAAAGAGTCAACGAGTCAAGAGAGACACACATCAAACATACTTTACTGTATAACTGTATTTTTGCCAGGATCACACTTAACTTAAAACATAATATAGACTTTGCTTTTCTCTGTCTCAAAAAGATACCAAACAATACTGATTTAACCTATAGCCAGTTCATGAAGGCTTTAAATACAAATAATTCTGTCTACATATCTTCTACTTCTATCTACAGAAGCAACAACAGTGGTTTGAGTGGAATAAATACAAACTATGTAGATTAAATGTAAGAAACTACAATGCAGTCCACCCAGGGTATCATCACACAAAGTTAAGGGGTAACGACACCCTTAAATTCTACTAGAACCCTGGGGGGGTCAGGGCAACATATCGGAGTGTTACCTATTTCGTCACGATTAAGGAGGGGCGAGAGAATTCAGCTGAACCAACATACAAGCTAATTCTGAGCAGATAAAGCTGTTCTTACACGCAATATGAACTTCACCAAATCACCTGTATTAACATCATATGCCAACAAGAATCTAAGTGATTAAGTGTACAGTGCCTCTTTAAGGCATTATTGACACTAAGAGTTGGGTTATGCTCCAAAAGAACTGGTTCATAAGGCAGAAGTGTTCATAGTTGTTCCGAACAGCCACACTAGAAGGTGGAGTGAAAAGCCAGCAGTCATAGAGAGGGGATAGACACGATATCATTTAAATATGGAGATAACAGTGCACATTTTCAGACAGTCTCTCTAGGAAAACATTCATAGTGTTGCACTCAAAAATGAAAATTCAAATGATGGCTCCTTTCTCACCTCCGCACAGGTGGCCAATCACGGCATGAGGTGAATTGGAAAGTTGCAGAAATAGTCGGACACAGGTGGAATGGTGTGTGTGTGTGTGTGTGTGTGTGTATGTGTGTGTGTGTGTGTGTGTGTGTGGTGGTGGTGGTGGTGGTGGGGGGGTGCTGGAAATCCTTTTAAGTCCCCCAATTACTGAACACTCTTTTGCACACAGAGTCCAGGATGTGGACAACAGAGCGCACAAACTGTCCGTCTATCAGATGAGGAGGAGATGGAGCAAGCATGGTAGGCAACAGAGGGTGTTTGAGCACCTCTACATTAGTCTTCTAGCAGATACATGGAACTCAAGGTAAAGGCACATAGTCACACCTCAGCTACATCAGTCTCTACGACACTTGTTGGTTGGAAGCATTAGGTGGTCTTTGTGATGCCTGCATTCAAGGCAGCAGAATGTAGTTGGCTAGGTCCATTTCACAACCACATACAGCTTGCTCTTGTTGATCTCAATGTCGAAGCAACCAAGATGTATCCAAGAAAGGACACAGCAGCATTAAACTCCAGCTTGATGGACAGATGGGTCTTCAGTTCTTGGTGCTGCCTCCAGCTTTCAAAAACTCTGTGGAAATCTGTGGAGAAAGCTGAAAGGGGTTGGAAGACTGTTGATCGTGGCTCCAGTGCCGTGACCCAAGCCAAGCTCAGCTCAAACAGAAGATAGAGAGAGAGACAGAGCAAAGAAGAGAGGTTAACTTTGGCTTTCTCGTTAATGAATCTGTTGAGCTGGAAGTCAAATGACAGCTTGGATTGCACAAGGAACTGTCGACGGGCAGGAAGATGTGGCTCAACACCCTAGGGGAGGGGGAGAAACAAGACTGCTGGTGGAAGAAAAATCAGAACCAGAAGCAGAAACTAGAGGTGCAGAAATTAAAAAGATGCTGAGATGTCAAACTGACATCACAACACAAGACAGTATTAGCCCCAGCTGGATTAACCCATTAGGCAGCCCTGGAGAAAGAAACTGCTGTTGGGCATACATGGCCCTATAGGTTCACTATAGTCATTTTTACCACCATTTTTGTTAATGCACTGTGTGAGCTCAATGTAAACTAAAACAATTAAGGTCTTGAAACCAAATTTGATTTGCGGACATTGTAGGCCTACTTTGGTTGTGTAAATCGTGATAAACTAATTAAATTAAATGATCATAGTCCAATTGACACACAGTAGACCTGGGGTTCCTCAGGCTTTTGAGAGCAGGTTCACTCACACAAGTAGCTTAACGTTTATGTAGGATACAGAAACGCCTGGCTGGACGTCTTGACACTCTCTCCCCCTCTAGATGGAGCACATTCTGCCGTTCAGCTCCTCCAGAGCCTCTTAGGTAGAAGCAAAATAAAATTGCTTGCTGAACAGGCTCTGCAACAGTATTTTTAAACAACACACAGCTTCTGACTGTAGTTAATTTAATGATTCGTGAAGGGTTTGAATAAGTTGTGTTTGCTTTGTTCTTTCCAAGCTCTTGTTTTTCTAGTGACAGAATCTGCGCTTTTATTTTGTGAAAAAACGTACATCCGGGTTCGTTGTGGCTAACTCTTGGGAAATTGATGATGCAGGAGCTCTTTGTATGACTGGTCCGCGAGGTACCACAGCACGAGCACACGCGCGGCAGCAGCATCGGCGGAGGAACATTAAAACACAGAGTCCCAACCAGGGACAGACAGGGTCCAACAACGTCCCTTGTCCGAACCTCATACCGCCACTAGAGACCTACAACGTTAAAAGGAGGGAAAACGACGCTTTTTTGAAGTGCACCATTGCCTATAAACGTTTATTTTTAACGTCAGGTATTAAAGAAGTTGGTTTACCGGGAAGTTTGCTACTCACAGCAGCGGTTATTGGAGCCTGCAAAACCGGTGTGGAGAGGAGAAC
Organism: Macquaria ambigua; assembly: GCA_008360985.2. Taxonomy (NCBI): domain Eukaryota; kingdom Metazoa; phylum Chordata; class Actinopteri; order Centrarchiformes; family Percichthyidae; genus Macquaria; species Macquaria ambigua. The sequence goes on along the minus strand of VMKM01001516.1, from coordinate 54,348 downwards.
ACAACCCTAAACTTCAGTGACGCCTGAATCTTGGTTTGGGCGAATTTCGCCGTCTTATCTGTTTGAAACCTGCTTTGTTTTCCAAAAAGAAGCTTGTTTTACAACCTGTTTGGTCGCTCAGGGACTCGCCAAAAACCGCCAACTTTGTAAAAACAATAGTAAGGTTATCTCTGTGGTTTCTGACACACACAGAAATAAGAGAAGAAAGAAACTCGAAGAGAAGGACAGGCGGAGAAGTAGATGTATTTTCAGCTATGGATGTGACAGTTTACCCGCCTCCTCCTCAGCCTCTGGCCGCATCAGACCACACCAGGCTGGGGCAGTTCTCCTACCCTGACCCGGCCTTTGGGACCAACAAGGTAAGCGAGGAAAGGAGTCTAGTCTGCATAGGCTACTTCTGTTTGTGGTGTCCTATTTTGATTACCTTCGCTGTCTCCCCTCTCTGTGTAGGCATATTTATCTTTCTTGCCCTGCCAATTAAGTAGTAATTAATTGCTTTACTGGACTCCAGTTATTAATGCAACTATTGAAGGTAACAACAGTCCTGTGTTACTCATTTCTTTCCATCACATCCACTCACTAGATAGTGCACAGGCTGTAATTATACCCGGAGTTTGTTGTCAGTGATGTAATGACACCTTTAATTAAAACTTCACCACAAGTAATTGAAAGGTAATTCAGTTTAAATATGCATGTCATTATAAGTACAAACAAGAGCTATGCTTAGAATGAAATACATGGCAAGTAATAGTGAAAAGCACATACATAGTTGTCTTTTGGTGTGCTTAAAATGGTTTATATTGACTAGAGGTTACAGCAGTGCCTCTTATTTCTTTTTTGTGATACTTGAGTTAATTGGTGTCTGGGAAGCTCTGTTGTCTTTCTCCCTCCAGAGCAAGGTCAAAGGTCAGGGTCAGATTCACACCAGAAACCTGCAGCTGGTAGGGATCCAGTGTCTTGCTCAATCCTAGGGTCATACAATTATATTGAATCAATATGGGACTATCTATCTCTCTGTCTATCTATCTATTCATCTGCATGCACAGGGATGTGTTTTCAGAGTAAGGTACCTAAGACACACACAAGCCACAGTGAGACCATGCTCATTTGACAGTGATGAATTGCTTAATTATTTAACTAGGTGCAGCTGATGAGTGCAGCTATTAGACTTAATGACAGATTCTCTTCAGTTGTTTGGTAAGATAGTGCAATTGAAAACATTTTTTTCCTGTATTTAATATAGATAAATCAATGAAAATACATTTAAGAAAAAAATACTTTTTAAATAGCTTTTCACTAGTTTTTCCTGCCAAACCGTGGCAAGCTGCAGTCATGCTGTATGGAGTCCTCTGTCTCTCAGTTAAATTTTCAGTTACATTTCAATTAGCTTTATTGACTTGGCATGTACATTTCTGTTTCTAAAGCATATACTCTCAGAATACTCTGTCTCACACACAGCAGGGCAGAGACTTGTACAAGAAGAAGAGATGTAAAGCGAAATATCATCATTTAATATCCATTACACTAAAGTGACTCCTTCAGATCACTTTCTGTTCCTTTACTGGCTGTTTTTTATTCTTAGCACATCATGGACTTAGTGGACTATCAGAACATACTGTCTGTAATCACTGACTGGCTGATGTACAACTTAATGATTTATCGGATTATTCACAGGCCGGTTGTCTGATCCTACCCTGCCTGCTCACATTTATGAACTCTTCCCTCACAGTATCACTGACGGGCTGTTTTTTTTCTCTGTTTAACCCATCAGCAACAACAGCATGACGTTGTGGTTACAAAAACTTTGCTTTAACCAGAAATGCTGGGTTCAAACGCTCTGCTAGCGAACATCCGCCTAAGTGCCATATATATTATATGGTGTGTTTTGAGTGTGCTGCTCTTGGAAAACAAAAACTAAGTCTTTGGAAAATCATTTTGCTTTCTAGTTGTGACATTTAATTGCCAGTCATTCCGAACACACAGTTTGATTGATGTCCAATGGAGCACAAATGTTGACTTTTTGTATGACATTTATCATATAGTAAATACTATAAACATTCAGTATGTAGTTTGGAATTGGGGCACAGCATCTGATTCCCAATCCCTACCAGTTCTACCTCTGACCTCAATAAGTGGCGATTGGGCATGAACAGAATATTACATTAATGTCTTTGTGAGCTAGATTGTAGTTATTTACTGTTTCATTTAGCCCTCAGTATTGTCTGTCATGTTTAAAGACTGAACTCACTGTGCTTTATGCCAACCTGCTGCTTTTAAGCTCAGAATCTAACATAATGTGTAGAAATGCTCTGCACACCGAATTGCACTGTGTTGTTGTCAGTCAGTGTAGGCTATTTGTTTCAGAAAGAGGGAGGGAGGGAGAGATTGTAGATAGAGGCTGGGGATATATAGAGAGAGCGCTGTGTAGTTGGGGGTAGGGACTGAGGAGAGAGAGAGGGAGAGAGAGAGAGAGAAGAGGGTTGTTGGGGGTAGGGATGTTGTAGATGAGAGAGAGAGAGAGAGAGAGAGAGAGAGAGTAATGGGGGTGGGGCCACTAAGGTTTGTACTATATTTCTCTCTCTGTGTCTTTTGATTCACGGCTCTGTCGGCCTGATAGAGGAGATCATATTACTGTGTGGGGGAACAGAGAGAGAAAAAGAACGAGAGACACAGGGTATAAAAAAGGGAGAGAGAGAAAGGCACAGTAGAGGAAAGAGGGAGAGAGACAGGAAGCAGAGAAAAGTAGGAGGCATAGAAGAAACAAAATGAGAGAAAAGAAAAAGAGGAACAGAACAGAGAGAGGTTGTGTGTGTGTGTGTGTGTGTGTAAGAGAGAGAGGGGAGAGGCGTTTCCTACCGATGTGTTAATGTAAAGATGTAATACCACTGGTGGTCTACATTTTCCATTTCAATTAAATAGAGAAAATTCTCTGCTCAATTACTTCTGAAAAGGCAACGTTTCACTGCATATTGTGCCCTTCATTAGGAACTATGATAACTAGGCTAATGTTTTCTGGGGACATACATTAGTTTCTTGGATAGACATATTGAGGATATGTTGTTATTGAACTTATCTGCCAAGACAATGTTGTGACTGAACGTATCATGAATGAACAACATATTTCATTTGTTTTCCTACAATAGCCCCTCTTACAATACAAATAATATCTGCTTCCGAAGCATGAGACTCAGGACGTGAACCCCAGACTCTTGTGTTGGAAGTCCTCTGCTTTGTGTGTTTACCATCCACCTCCCTTGACTTAACTTGTGTGTGGTACAAAAATGTAGCACTTCCTTCACTTGAAAAAACACTGCCAGGGAACATAATCCAGGCAACAATTATATTTCCCTTTAAAACATAAATTAGATGAGCTACAACAGTTATAATTCATCGATTGACAGAAAATTAATTGTCAACTGTTTTGATAATCGATTAATCGTTAAAGTCAGTAACCTACCCGTAACCCAAACATCTGATTCCAGCTTTTTAAATGTGAGAATCTTCTGCTTTTCCTCATCTTAATATTATAATAAATTGAGTATCTTTGGGTTTTAGACTGTTGGTCCGACAAAACAAGACATTTGATAACATCACCTGGGGCTGTAGGTAATTGTAATGAGCATTTTTCACAGTTTTCTGATGCTTTATAAACAAAGCGATTAATCAATTAATCAAGAAAATAATTGTTAGTTGCAGCCCTACAAATTAGTGGTATATCAATGTCATTTATAGGAGACAGGGTTGAGGAAATGATGATAACAGAAAAGATGCAACTTTGGCATTACTCAGAGATTTTTTTTGCCCAACTTTAGAGCATTTAATTTGAAAAAGGCCACACCAATTATCAACCTCGCAACTGTTGCTGGTCCCAATTTTTTTGTTTTTAAATCTTAGCTGAGCCCCCCACTCTGACCCAGACACGGTTCTTCCCAAGTTGTGTACTGCCTCCATTATGTTCTACCAATCAGATGCTTTAAGTTACTGTAATTTAGTGAAAGCTGTGGCAAACGTTGGTGTCATGGTCTACTAGTCAAACTGAACAAGATAGCATTTGAATGAAACCTCAGTGTGTCACGAAAACTCAACTCATTCTAGTCATAGCTTAGTCATACTCTGAAGATGGTAATAAACATGGTGGCATAATGAATCACTGTGATCTTTTAACATTTAGGTAATCTTAAAAGGTTCCACTGCATACTTTGTCTTATTACCTTTATAACAGGATTTTAATAGTATGAACTCTTGATTGACATCAGCTGGATACTACTGTACACTAAATGACAGATGGCTGTGCATAATTTTATTGCTACCACAATGTGTACTGCAGGACAGATTTCCTTCCTCTGTGGATCTCATCTTTTTTTTACTAACATTGATAACAAAGCAACTTACTATTATAAAAAGAGTCAGACTCTGTGGCCAGCAGCCAGTTCAGTGTCACTGTTGCGATGCACGTGCACAATTTAGTCACATGGCATGCTGGCTGGATGAACAGAAGTGAGTGAGCCACGATGAGCTCTGATTGGATGACAGTGGTCATAATGAGTCTCCACAGATGTGAATAGGAGCAATTCATTTGATACAGAAGTTAATTAATTGTAACATTGCCATATCGTGAGGTGACTTGAGTATCTGTATGAAATTACGAAAGTATTTGCGGTGGAAAAGTTTAAATACATATAGCTATTGAATTAAACTTGCGGCCTTGTGAAAGAAAGAAAAAGTGAAAACAAGAGGAGCAGAGATGTGATGAATCAGGGAGTTTAGTAGAGGAAGGGAAGGGTGCAAGAGGGACACAGAGAGAGAGAGAGGGACTAATGTAAACATGATGATTGTGAAAGCTTGGTGAGGTATTTCTTAAGCAAATAGAAAGGGCGAGAGAACAGGGAGGAGAGAAGTAGGCTTTGGTAAAGGACAGGACTATATAGGTTGAATGAGAGCAGCAAAGAAATTGCAAAGTAGTCCGGGGACAAGATGAGATTTGACAAATATAGAGAAGGGATAGAAACAGAGTAATAGCAAATAAAAGACAGAATGAGAAAAGTCATCAAGAGCACTAAGAACTATGATACTGTATGTATTTGTGTCAGTCTTCCTCTATAATCTCATTTAAATTTTATTCCTTATTATTTTTAATATTTGAAATATATTCAACATTTTAATGCTCAAATTTAGCTTATTATTAATATTTACTATGTACCTATGCACTGTATACACAGGCTTATGCATTGCCAATGCCACTATCAGCATGTGGTTGTTATACATTCTGTCCACTAGAGGGCATTCTAATATTACCAATAAATATTTGGAATTACCAACAGGTGATAGCTTTCTTGCTAAGTAATAATTAAGCTTAGGCACAAAATGAATAATGTTAACTTGACGGGCAGCTGGTAAGCCCCGTGATGAGGAAGAGGGAGGCACAAAAGAGGTAATTCTTGCTCGGACTCTAGATCGCCTAGCTTGCCAGGGTGTAGAAAATGTGTCATCGGGAAGTTAAAAAAACTGCCGAAAAGCATGCAGGGAAATCGACGGTATGGAGACATTTTGATTTGCTCCAGCTTACATTAACTGCGTCAGGCTCATCTCGGGTTTGGACATAAAAAACAGAATGCCTGTCGGGTTTGAGTTGTTTCTGCTGTATCTGATAGTGAGATTGCGATTCAGAAAACTTTTCGTTCTTTTCGTTTTCACATGCGGGTAACTTAGGCTACGTCCACACTAATACGTTTTCGTTTCAAAACTGCGTTTTAAAACGAAGACGATCTCCGTACACGCAAGCGTTTTATCACCATTTCAGATATAGTCTCCGTCCATACTACACACCTGGAAACACATGACCATTCACGTGCGCTGGGAAATACTACTGCTGAAGAACAGCAATGGAGAAAAGTAAGTAAGTTGTAAGTAAGTGTTGTAATTTGTTATCTATGTTGAATTAACCCTGGTAGTCAAGGCTGATGTCATTTGTTTTCTTCTGGGAAAGGGTCATGTGATAGGGGCGTGACTAATCAGGGAAGGATGTCGTGGCTGATAAGCCCCAATCAGAAAGCGAACGTGGGTGTCTGCGTAATCGTTTTAAAACGTCTCCGTTTCCGCCCGTCCTCACGAAAACGGGGTCAGCAGTGTTTTAAAAGGTCTCTGTTTTAGGGGTGATAAAACACCGGAATAGTGTGGACGCTAGGCATAAATGTAGCAAAAGTTATGCTTTTTAAAACAAATGCGTATCAGTGTGGATGTAGCCTTAGGCCAAGGCAAGAAGGGCGAGATTTGCTAACGCTAGCCAACACATTTATAAAAATAAAAAAAACACATTTGAAAAGTAATTTCAGCATTCGATTAGTATTAATTTTTTTACTATTCGATTTTTATTCAACTCCCGAAATTCGTTCCAACAGCCCTAGTGTGTATTCTATGAGATTTAAGTGATACGGCACTTGAAACTTGGTAGAGGGGTTATTATAGGTCAAAAGGACAGTTACACAGTCGTCTGTGACACAGTCATCATCTTAAGTCATGAATTGTTTTCAAATTATAGAAATCATTTTATTAGTTCAGCAGGTATGGTGTTTAAACTATACTCAGATATGTGCATGGCTTTGGTGTAGTGTGCCACAAAGTTCGGTGCTGTTCAATTTCATGGGACGCTAGAGAATCGCCTCTCAGAGTGTTGTGGGATGGCAGGCGATGTGGAACTGGAGGGGCTGAAAGTCAGGAAACTTTAACTTTATGCAAATTGATGCAATATTCACTTACAAGCTCCATAGTTATTTGCCAAAAAATGACAAGGAAAATGTAATGCAGTGGTGGGACAAGATGTTTAGTCTACTTTGTCAACAGAAGATTATTATAGGCCTTTGCCACAAAAGACATTTTGACATGTCACAGTAGGAAAGTCACAGGTGTAAATAATAAAAGGAAGAAGTCTGAATTCGATTTAACTGCTTCAGTTTCAGGATCGTGCTATTTTTCATGCTGGCTCACTGTCACACTGTCACAGTGCTGCTTTGCACAAAGTCACGTAAATTGCAGAAAAAATTAATAGGATGCTTATTTACACAATGTTTGCTAACAAACAAAGCTACTTGCTAGCTTGCTACACACCCACAGTAATGATCAAGAAGTGCGGGGGCAGTGTAGCACCATTTGTTTACATCTACAGGTTGTTCACGTTTACCAGGTTACGGGCTTCTTCTACTTGTTGAAGTATGAAGGGAATGTATTTCAACATTGACAAAGGCCATGCCAACACAAAGTTTACATCTAAAAAGTGCATTACCCCAAACTATGACTAAAAAATAATTGGCTAAGCGCGCAAACTAGTTCAGGGAGACAGCTTTAGCCCTGCTATACTCACACATGACATACTCTACTCACTGCAACATATAACCAGTACACCCTTTACAAAAAGACAGTCTATTGAAGCTTCTGCCCATTCCTTTGCCCTCTGTGCTGCTGCTGTACAGCTCATTTGGAAACACTTCTGAAACACTGCTGCTGCTCATATAAAATTTCACCTGATGGCTCTGATTCTAAGTCACCTTGGGTGACAGTTTATTATCATCACACTATTCTTCTCAGTACTGGGCTTAGTGTATACCTGCGGGTTACACACACTGTGTTCATGTAATGATAAATCTGCTCCACATGAGTTGGCTGACTGAATTCACTGTTTATTATGATCACTGGCAAGTAGCCATGGCATTAACAGGATGATCCCCTCTACTATTCCTGCACGGCAATACTGCAATTTCTTAAGAATTTTTGTCAGTCAGGATTACAAAAATTAATTCAAATGGATTTGTCAGTATATTTAAAATGGCCTGTCATGTATATACACTAACGCAATCAAGCTGGACTGCTCCAGTGCTTCTTGTGATATAGCCTGCCAGCAGTATTTTGGTAATTCAGTCACAGCTATTTAAAAAAAATATACAGTATCCACAGTTATCTTATCCTATCCTTTGGCCCCTTCCCGGTGCTTTTTTTCTATATCACATACTCCCATTGTCCTCTCCTACAGTTTTCTAACCAGCCAAAGTGTCGGCATCTCATCTAATTATCTATCAGAACACAACCAGTCAATCTGTCTGTCCGTCTGTCCATGTTGGCTGTCATTCCCGCTACTGAACACCTTGCCAGACCCCCCCCACTCTACCCTCCCCTTAAGCTGCTGATGATTGGGTGACTTTCAGCAGTGTTGCTTGTGTGTCAGTGTGTCTGAAAGCGTTTCAGTTGGTTGAATCATGGGGACGGAGAGATGAGGGACTCCTGGTTGGTGGAGGGATGCCAAATGGAACAGATGGGCGCTGCCAGAAGAGACTAATTATCGGGATTTCGATTCCAAAACAAACATATTGCAATCAAATCACATACTGCAATCATTGCGGCATTGTTCTGTGTGTGTGTGTGTGTGTGTGTGTGTGTGTGTGTGTGTGTGTACTGTATTAGTGACAATGACTTGGATCAATTAACTTGTGGTGGAAGAGATTGGATCAGTTCCTGAGGAATTATTTAGGAGTTGTTGTCGTCCATTTTTCTTTAGCACGTTTGTTTACGATCATACAGTGATAACTGTGGTGGTGTAGTGCTAATTACTGTGGGTAGATTAAAATAAATAAGTCACATTTGAAATGTGTAAACCCATGTCTGTTTTGACCCTGTTTCCTTGTGCTGTCATAAACTATATTTGACTACAAAGTGTTCTGCTAATCTGTGATTTTTCTGCTACTTCTGTCCAGTGCGTACAGTGGGAATTGCCAGATTTGGATTTTAACCACTCTCATATCCTACTAAGAAAGACAATTGGCCTCATGCCAGAACATTTTGGCATTCTAATCTTAAACCTGTTAGATAAACCTGGATAGAGCAATCTCTTTTAACTTCACAAACTTGCCGTAAATTGCTCGTTTTAACTTGATCAATGTATCCTGTTCATGAGGAGGTGCACTTTTGTGATATTTAGCATAATTGCTGCCCCATAATTGCTATACAATGCTACCTGTTCCGCTCTGTCTGTGGACAAGTGTTCACACTGCAGTCAGAAATTAGGAGTCTAAAAGATAACTAGTTTAGCAGCATCAATAGTCGTATTAGGGGACAGTTAAAATATGAATACAGCTGCTAATGATGTGTCATCAGGGTAGCGTACACTATGACAGGAATAAAGAGAAAATGTTTTGGCGTGAAGTTAGAAAAAACTTCATCAGTCCGTCAGGACACTACATCAGAAGTGCTTATCAGATGGTCGAATAGCTTCGGAAACCCGCTCCCCCCACCCACTTCACGCAGTGATTGGCCAGCTGTGTGGAGGTGAGAAAGTAAGCAGGGTTTGAACTTCTCTCTCTAGCTCTCTTGTCTTTTGTACAACAATAGTTGTTCTACGCTACGCAACTATTTCTGTCACTTCTCACGCAAACAACCGAGTGCAACACTATGAATGTCTTCCAGGAGAGACTGTCTAAAAATGTACACTGTTATCCCCATATTTAACGATGGTCATGGCAGCCGGATTTATACTGCGTGGCCATTCAGAATAACTATAAACACGTTTGATTTAGATGAGGTTGGACAACAAGTCATACATACATCTACCTTAGATGGGAGGCAGTCAAGGGGATGAGACAGTCACAGAGATGGACTAGAGAATATTATACAGTTGGTGGTGTTACACTGTCAGCTGTTATAATGGAGGATGTTCCTGGACAGAGACCTGCATAAAGACACAGAGAGAATTTTAACTGTATACGTCGTCATGCCAAAATGCGCCAATAAAATCAACATGCCACTAAATATGTTTGCATGAGTTGTTCTTGCACAAAGGCCATTGTCTCTAAGTAACAATACATCCAATCACCTAGGTTTATTGTCAGATCAGTAAGGTTGGCAAGGTTGAGCTAAGCTTAACAGGCTAAAGTAACCTTGAGATTTTTATTTGTGGTTAAACTAGATGGACCGAAACTATAGCCCTCGACTTTGTTAAAACATGGCTGAAGCTTCAGTCCTCTGAGCACTAATGGCACTTTATTTGACTGTATTTCCTTCTTGGACCTGCCTGTTGTCTGACTGGATAAGTAGTTGTTGAATTAGAACCATGTTTACATTTAGTAATGACATTTTAAAGAAATTTGTAACAAAGGTGAAGTAAATCAATAGACCTCGTAGTAGTAGTACTTTGTCTAAAATGAATTCACAAGAAAATAAAGAAAATCTTGAGCAAATCCTCATTATTCACTGGTGGATAGAAACTCTTTGAGAAACTCCTAAAACAGCTTTGTACATGGAGATTCATTCAGATTTTAGAATATGATTAGTCATAGTTCACAAAAATTTAAATTAAAACCCTGTCAGTCTTTACTGGAAGCATAATGGGGAAATATTTACCACAAAGACAGTACCACACACACACACACACACACACACACACACACTGATTAAACAGCTGTTTCAAGAAATGTAGAATTTCCCTCCAAACACACTTGTAAGAAATACACACAAAAGTGTTACCCTATGTACATACAGACTTAAAGTGAATACAGTTAAGCCAATAAAACTTGTTTATATTGCTGTCATGGAGACAGAGATAAGACAGATAAACAATTGCTGAGCTGAACTACCACAGCTGTGTGAATCTCCCTCTTCTTTTCTCTTTCTCTCTCACACACACACACACACACTCTTTCTCCATCTATCTCCCACTATACAGACTTGTGAGTTGATTTACGTCCCCTGATGCAGTTTAGAGTCAACCGAAATCCATTCAGTCCAGTCCAGCTGAATAGTTTCACACGCCACCCAAACCATGAGTGATAAAAATGGTCTCCAGCAATTTAACTGTCTTTTTGACACATTTACACGGAGATAGCCTCACAACCCGAGGAGACGTCATGTTTCCATCTATGACACTGGCTTTATTTGAAGAGGAAGTCAAACCCAACGCTGCAAACATTTTGCTGGCATGGTTGTTGACTACAGAACTTTTATTTCAGTACATTTATTTGGATTTTTTACTATCCAACAAACAAAAGATTTTCAGATTGAATACAAGGTGATTTACTTTACTTTTGTTACAATTTTTTTTAAAGCCTGAATGAATATTTCCAATTTAGTTAAACAGGATATCAGCTGAAATTTAGGTCTGAAGGAAATTTAGTGAAATCACACTCCTCCACTTTACATGTCTTTTTACTCTCCTACCTCGCGCCATATCACTCTCTCCCCTTAACTCCCATCTGTACCTCTTTCTCCGTCTCCTTATCAACATACATTTCATATCTCCCAACCTCTCCTTCTTTCTCTTCCTTGCTCTGCTCCCTTTTTCCTAGATACACTGTATTTCTTTCTTTTCCTTTGTCCTTGTCTGTCATCCTAATAGTCTCTCTCCCCCTTTCTTCCCCCTTCCTCCGACCCTGACCCACTTAGCTGGCTGCTTGTTATTCAAACCTTTGCTTTACCCACACAAACACACACACAGACACACACACACACACACACACACACACACACACACACACACAGGAGAGGCAGGGATGGTAGAGTGAGAGACAGAGGAATGAAGGGGGAGAGAGAGAGAGGGTAATTTGGTTTGACTACAAACCTTGCTATCCTTTTTAGTTCTCTCACTGTAAGGTTTGAGATACACACACACACACACACACACACACACACACACACACACACACACACTATGCACTGTAAAATTACTTACTTGAGAGACAGCAATACTCTGGATTGTTGTGTAGAACTGAAATTTCTATCATTATCTGCAACTAATGATTATTTTCATTATCGATTAATCTGCCAATTTCTTTCTCGATTAATTGATTAGTCTATTAAAAAATGCAATTTATAAAAAGCCCACGGTGATATCTTATATTTTACTGTATGTGACAAAGACAAGCAGCAAGTCTTCACATTCGAGAAGCTGAAACCAGCATGGGCGTTACAGCATGTTAAAATTAAAATGTTTGTTTCTGTGTTTACAAGGTGGTAAAACAGTAAATATTATGAAGAATCTTTTTTCAAACTACTTCATCTGTTACACAAATGCCACCCAAAGAAGATCATAGGATAGGAAACCGGCATGCATTGCACTATTAGAGCACGGCTGACTCACCGGCCATTGCATTGCACATGTAGAGATTGTAGGAGAAAAGCCAGTAGCTAGCCTGCTAACTGCTGATGGTGGTTCACAGACGGTTTTCACACTTATTTTGATACAGTGATGGATCCTGGAGCTTTGTGGCAAGACAACCTTGGTTAGTGTTTACTGTAAACCAGGGGTTCAACAAACAATTATTGTCACAATCGATTAATCTGCCGATTATTTTCTCGATTTCTAGATTAATCATTTTGTCTATGAAATGTCAGAAAATAGTGGAAAATGCCTGTTATAATTTCCCACAGCTCAAGAAGGGGGTGTATTCAAATTGCTTGTTCGATTTGGCCAACTGTCCAAAACTCACATATCCACTTCAGACAAAAAACATCAGTTTCTCACATTTAAGAAGCTGGAACCAGAAAATGCAGTTTTTCTTTGAAAAATGACTAAAAACAGTGGCAGATTAATTTTCTGTGGATCGACTAATAAATTGATTAACTAATCGTTGCAGCTCTTCAGTGTTGTCATGCAGTAGGAGTCAGAACAACTTTTGGATGCATGACGACATCAAATCTTTTTGAATGCATTTTGCATCTTCTAAACAGGACACTGAACCATTTGCTATATGGCAATTCAGCTATGACTCACCCAATCAGCGACAAACCAGTGGTGTTTCCCTTAAATTGAATCTATTGCACAGCACATCAAAACTGATACTTTTTGCCACCAAATGTTAATGAGTAAGCCAGCACATTTGCAAGATGAACCCAACAAACTGGAAATTTTGTTTCTGGTCTGCTTGTTGGCAATAACACATCTTGAAAAAAAAACACTAGAGTCATTTGCAAAAGTAGCTAAATAAAAATGGAAGGTTTCAGTTTCATTCTATCAAATTCTGTACTTGATAAAAAAAGACTATTACTTTCCATATCTTGGTTGAGCTTGATTTCTCAGTTCTCTTAACAGTTGTCTCGTTCGTCTGTCCCACCACTCTTGGCATGTAACATGGGAACAAAAAGAAATGGAAAATAGAATTTTGTTTCTGTCCTTCGTGATGCCCTCAACATGACAAAACTCTAAACGTAAGACAGGTTTGGTTGAAACTGCTTCATTTCATCCCAACTGCATCACAACTGCCGAGGGTTGAATGACCAGGCATGTAAATTAAGCTTAAATCACTGGCAGCCACTGAGATCCCTCCATAGAGTCTCTCTGTTTGTCTGTCTCTCCCTCCCAGGACTGATGAAGAGCATAAAAGGTTCCACTCTGCCTCTCATACTCCCTGCTGAAATAAAATCATTACTATTTCTCCTTCATGGCTTTTTTCTCTGTCCTCTGTCCCTCTTATCTCTTCTCTTCTGATAGTACTTACTGTAGCTTGAGAGCTGTATTTGTCCTGTGGATAGCAGGGGCACATTAGCCACTTAGCTTACCATCAAATAACTCTTATTTTGTATCCTGATTCAGTTTAAGGTGACGATGTGTCAGTGTATTTGCCAATATGTATCAATGTCAAAGTAGTTCTAAAAACTACAAGTGTGTTTGTGTGTAACCTTTAGGTTTGGGTTTTTTTGTAATTTACAGTTGTTGATGCAGAACATAATCCTCAGAATTGGACTTGATCCATCATCTACAGTCTTTGGGCATCTACATCAGGCCGAGGTTAGACTTAAGCAGGATAAGCTGGTTTATATAAGGGTAGGGGCAGGTGGTCACACTGGCTGTGCTCCATTAAGTTGTGCTGGTGTGAAGGATGTTACATAGCAACCAGGGCAGGGAAACCTGCTAAAATGGATGCATACAGCACATGAGGTGGCAGGTATGATGTTTGAATCTATTAGTTGATCTCCAAACGGTGGCAAGTAGTTATTGTATTATTGTTATTTTGAGTTTATGGTATCTTATTCTTTCTGAAAGCCTTTGTGACATTATGTTACATTAAGCTTACTGTGTGTTTTTCTGGGCCTGCATGTATAAAGTATGTGTGTGTCTGTGTGTGATCCATGTAGTATATCAGGTCTTGTCATAGATAAATGGAAAAAGCTGCTTGGACAGTGAGCTCTTCTCTCCCTCCCGTCTGTTTTGTCTGAAAAGCATTGTTTGCTCCAAGAGAGGAAGAATGAAGATCAGACAGAGGGACGAGACAGACAGATGAAAATCTCATCCTCTGCTGTCAACATTCCTGTTACTCTTATTGTTTGATATGTGGAAATGTTCCATGTAAAGCATTAAAATGAACTGTTAATTCTATAAGCCACACTTTGTGTGTGTGTGTGTGTGTGTGTGTGTGTGTGTTTGTGTGTGTTTGTCTGTCACAACACTGGTTTGGCTTTCTGTTGACTCTGAAAACCTACACCTCATTTGCATAATACCCAACAGCTGGGGAACGGATAGGGCAGTTACACCTGTCTGTCCACCTGTCCACCTGTGTGTGTGTGTGTGTGTGTGTGTGTGTGTGTGTGTGTGTGTGTGTGTGTGTGAGGCTGTGTGTATGTGTACATGAGACAGTGCTTTGCTTCTACCCACCTGTTCAAACGTTCTTCTGTGTGTGTGTGTGTGTGTGTGTGTGTGTGTGTATATATGTTTGTCAACCAAGACAATGATTATGTACCCAGTTATTTGAATATGGTTTATGGATCCAAATACGTCTTTGTTTGTTTTGTTTTCCTGGTGTGGGATGTAGGATTTGACTAGTAATGGTTACTGCAGCTGATACAATGTTTAGATTGAAGCTACCAATAGCAGTGCCAGTATTCAATACCTTTAATTTGACTACTGCTATAACAATGAATGGAATGGATTGATTTGTTAGATAATTCTAAATGATTGTTAAATATTTCTGAAGTAAAAATACCAAACATTTGCTGGTTAGCTTTAGAAATGTGAGGACTTTTGGTTCTTTGATCATTTGCCAGACAAAATAAGCAATTTGAAGACATCATGCATAGATTTATCTATAATGAAAATAACTGTTAGTTGTAGCCCTAAATTTACTATTTTTATGGTTACTTTTTGATAAATCCCTGTTTACCGATGACGAACGATCATGGAAGTTAGGAGTGTTTTCTAAGAGTGTTTCTACAATGCTCCCAAAGCCGCACTTAAGAGTGAGTTCCTGCATTTGCTGTTAAGGAAATTAGGGCTGGGTGATATGGCTCTTTTATTCCTGGCTTTTGATTGGCTCTTTTATTCCTGGCTTTTGATTTGCTCTTTTATTCCTGCGACATGATTGGCTCTATTAATCCCGGCTTCTGATTGACTCTTTTAATCGTGTGATGTGATTGGCTCTTTTATTTCTGGTTTCTGATCAGCTCTTTTAATCCTGGCTTCCGATTGGCTCTTCTTCTTCTTCTTCTTCTTCTTCTTCTTCTTCTTGTGTAATGGCAGGTGGCAACTAGCATTTAAGGTGCATTAGCAGCCCCCTCTCCTGGTGTATGGGTGGTTTAATTATATCAAACATTTATCAAACATTTGTTATATTTATATTGAGGACAATTATATTTCAGTGATTATCATTATCATTTTATCACCCTTTGCATATTTAACTGCCTGTACGCAGTGCTGTATATTAAAAATACATACATCTCAAAGCGTAAGTGTAAACAACACAAAGAAATGTTTTCTACTTGGAATTGTTCAGTATAAAAACTAAGCCTGTCAGCTTGCTGCCCTTTATGATTCATGTTACTGGGTGGAAATAACTGATCATTGATTTAGCTGCTGCTTGAGGCAGACGTTACTCTTAAGCTCATATTTAACCTTAAATGAAGCAGCTGCAGTTCCTATAAGCTTCACAAATATGCAGGTTATCTATTGTGAATCTCATTCTATCACCATTTCTGTATTTGGCCCTGCTGTATATATGCATGTGGCAAACAACATACACACCGTAAATAAAAGGAAAAGAGAAGGTATGGAACTTGAAAATATCCCATCAGGAGAGTGGCATGTTAGCCAGAAGCTAAATCTTAGATCTTATCATCTCTAATATTGTCAGCTTTAAGATGCTTTTGGGAAACCAGGTCCTGATACGAAAGGTGTTTTCAAACTAATGGTAGTCTAGAAAAGAGACAGCTGTTTGCATGAACACCAGGTCTGTATTAACTTTATCCAAGCTGTGGTGCAGTCTGCAGTACATATTGAAGCTCACAATCTAGAGCTGCAATGATTAATCGACTAATCGTTGCATCATTGGTTGATTGATAGAAAAGTAACTATTTGGATAATGTCCCACCTGCCGATCCTGTTTCACAGAAGCTAGATACTCTCGAAATGCTGTTTCATCTCGATTTCAAGTGGAGACTTAATTTAGAAAAAAAAACTATTGAAAAATGTATGAGTGACTAAAATGTGTTTCCTGACGGTATATAATGTAACAGTGGACAAAGGAAACCTTCATCATATCAGAAGGAGACAGCACTGGCTGCTTATAGTCACTTGAAGTGAATATGTGATATGAGCAGCTGTCTAGTGGCACCTATGACATGCACAGTGACATTCAAACCTTTGTTCTTCACTGCTGTCTGCAGTGTAGGACAAATAAAGGCTAATGGAGGAAGGAGGAGAGAAGGGGCCCCACAGGAGGAAGTGTAGGGGAGATAAGAGAGGGAAATAAGGAAGTATAAGTCCACACTGCATACTAATAGGATTCATTGTGGACTATATAATATTTATTGTCATAGTGTACATTTTGTGCTGTTAGTAACCAAGAAAGCAATATAATTTCCTGTTTCGTACTAACAAGAAATGACTTAACATGTACGCTGACGGATGTCAATCACACTGACATCGGGAGGTTTGTAAAATCAAGATTTAGTACACACGCTGACAATTTGTGTATTCTTGATTTGGGCACTTTTCCAGTGTGAACAAACTACATACTCAAACCCTGCTGAACAGATTTCCATCATAAACCTTCATAAAATCTTACATTTGATATCCTGAAGTCTACTGACACCCAGTAGAGAAAAAAACAAGAGCACATGAGCCATCATCATAGAGTCAGATTCAGAGTCAACATTGTTGAGTCAGAGCAATGAATCCAATGTATCCAACAGTTTATAAACCATTCATTTACGATAAGTGTGGAGACCCTGTGTGATGATGTTATTTAATTGTCTGTCATCCCATGTGGATAAGGTAATACTGTTCTGAGGTTCTCTCTGTGATTTCAGCTGGAATTTGTTTTGCTGCACTATATCCTTCGAACTTGTCAGTGATGTCATTATCCTGTTTGTGGGGAGTCACTCAGTCCACTAGCAGGATTTTCATTGTCTGAAGGAGATGCTAAACAGATAGTGGACTAATCATTCATACTGGCTGCTGCCCAGTAATCTGTTATCTCTATCTCCACTTATTGTCCCCTTGCTGGCTGTTCTCTGTTTGCTGTGTTTGATTATAGTTTGTTGACATTGTTGCTCTTGCCTTTTGTCCTCTCCAGCTGGATGGGGACACCATGTTCCTGAGTATGCCAGATGCAGGCCTTGACTTTGCCTCAACCAGTCAGGTTAGTGTTTATGTGTGTGTGTGTGAGAGAGAAACATGGACAGAGTGAGTGAGTGCTCTATGAAGTTGTTTCTGTGACATTTCCTAGTTTCTAATTACATTGAGCTAATTAGTTAAGTGTTATAACATTTCCCAACAGAATTGGATGTTCTATATCTTGTCGAAACACTCTTAATCTAGTAATCTGTTACTAAACAACATAAACATGTGCCATAACATAAAATATATATGGCAGGTGTGCACAAAATTCACCAATGAGTATTGTTTGCCAGCAATCATCAAATTGCATCATGCACATCAATACATGTTTCACACTCACATTATTTCTTGTTGATATGGTTAAGGAAGTGCAAAAGAACCAAAACATGTAATATTTATGAATGAATGTGTTGCTGTTTAGTCCCTGCAGAAGGGAGGGACATTAGTCCATTAGGAGGGAGTGGTTTCCCAATATCTGTTTGTTATCTGTTCGCTGTATCACCTGTCAATCGACACCTTAGATATGATCTCTGAGGCTTTAATAAACTTCTTTTTATTGTGATTCTGCTAGGCTTTATTGTACTTGACAGTGAGGAATGCCCGTTTGTATTTAGGAAAGCTCTGATGAAGAGCCCTTCTTAAACAACACTTATTTAGCTACACTGTACACTGCAAGGTATCAGTGGAGAGGAGAATACATTTCACCATTATGCCCATATTCAGATGAATTTACAGTGTAGTGCATTAATGATATTTTTGTTGATGCTTTCTTTAAGATCACTTGATCATGTCCCACTGTGTCTTTGAGCTCACCTTCAGCTATTTCAGTTTTCACAGCTATTTCCAGTTGCATCATCCTGTTCCACAAATCAATATCACTTACTGCACTCAACCTGAGGCACATAAAGCATTACAATGATTTTCTATGCTTTCTCTCGTCTTATACAAATAGAGTTCTACTGCAGTACTGTGTAGGATTACTGAGCAGTACGTGTGGATTGCCAGATGAGTTACTTAGGGAATGCAATTCTGGCTTTAAAAATTGTTCCTTAATTTAGGATTTTTGCCAAGAGTTAGTTTGCTCAATAAACTAATAATATGATACCAATTAGTTCACTATAAAGCCTTGCAAAATGGCAAGAAATACAGTTTTTATAGGGTTAGGGGTTAGGTAGGCATGAATAACTATTTAAAACAAGGAAATCATTTTTGAATTTGATCTTGATTTGATAAACAACTTTGTTATTCATTTACTGTTTGGTGTTCATTCTTGACCACTTATTATGCTCTGAGCACTAATCGTCTACTGCGCACTGGCCAGTATGTCAGTTGGAAATCATGCCTATAATTTTTCAACACTGTGGTCTGACTCTCTGATCCCATTTAGACTTAGTCACTTCATGTGTCCTGGGCCAAGCTGAACACTTTCTTTACAGCAGCTATTGAGAATAGATCTTTATAAAACTAAGAAAAATTGGGTGGACTTTTGCAGAGCATAGCCTCTGACTGACACATTGGCTAGTGTATTGGCTTAATAGTAAAAGGTCACACTAGCTCAGAGTTGGGCTGCAACTAGCAATTCTTTTCATTGTTGATAACTTTGTTGACTATTGTTGTCTATAAAACATCAGAAAATTGTGAAAAATGTCCATCACAGTATCCTAGAGCCATAGGATATAGTTTTTCAGCCAACCAAAGACCAAAACCCAAAGACATTCAATTTACTATTATGTAAGACAAGGAAAAGCAGCAAATTCTCCCATTTGAGAAGATGGAACCATAACATTTATGCCATTTTTTCTTGAAAATTTACTAAAATGCTATCAAGTATCAAAATAGTTGCTGATTAATTTTCTGTCGATCGACTGCTCAAACTATCAGAAAACAGTGAAAAATGCCCATCACGATTTCCCCGAGCCCAAGGTGACGTCTTCACATAGCTTTTCTTATCCGACCAACAGTCCAAAACCCAACGATATTCAATTTACAACACTATAAAACAGAGGAGAAAAGCAGATTCTCACATTTGACAAGATGGAAACAAAAAATGCTTAGTACTTTTGCTGAAGCAATTGAGCACTAGATCAGAGTTGCTGTGATGTTTTATATATATCAGATTAAACCTACTTTTATCGAATTATTCATGTGTTTATCAAAATAAGTTATCATTTGGGAGCAAATATATTAATTCAGTTACTTTAAATATTTACCTTATTAACTATTTTTGTCCTTCAGTTTTTGGGAAACACACACGTTATGTGTTTAATAGTTGAACACTGCAGCCACACTTGGTATAGTGCTTGAATTAGAGCTGAAATAATCAGTCAACTAATCAGTTTGTCAATCTACAGAAAATTAATCTGCATTTTTTGATAATTGATTAATCATCTTTCAAGCAAAAAAAAAGCAGCTTCAGCCCTAGCTCCATTTCCTTGAAACTGTCCAGAGTGTCCCAAATGAGTGCAGATGAAGGCTCTAAACAGGATAAGAAGTGTAGAAAATGGAAAGATGGATGGAAATTTCCACTAGAAAACATACAATCAGATCTAGGTTTAAGGGTAGTTCATGGTGTATGTACAGCTGTCCTGTTGCGTCACCTCAGTGTGATGACCAAGGTATTAAAGATCAGCTGTTTTTAGATTACTAAGCAACAGTGCTGGAACAGCACTATGCAGCAAACATTGTTTTTATATGGCTTTGGGTGTAACTGCATTCGCTATGTAGTTTCCAGAGGCCCAGTGAAGCCTCTAGAGAGTAAGATGGGTGTTTGTTACCTCACAACCAAGTGAGCCCGTATTAATAAGAAACTCCACTAGAGATACATTATTCATAGAGTACACTATAGAGAATATTGTGTGGTATAGGAAGCTATGATTTGATGTTTTATTCATGGTGTTGTTCCATAAAACGATGGGGAGTGCTGGGTGGAATAAGAATTTATGGCTTTATTATTGAAGTACAATTTCTCCCATAAAGTCAAAAGTTTGTTGTGATGAATGTGACCAATTTCAGTCCAGTCTGACCCTCATCCTTGTCATTTTTTGAATTGTTAATGGAGCAGCAGTGTGATGTTAGGCTGAAACGGGGAAATGGACAGAAAGAGAGGGGAAACAGTACTTTGAAAGGGAGAAGCCTGAAAACATGGTTTCACACATTCAGCCACATCATACAATGTGTTCATGTAGTAAGTCAGCTTTGGTCTGCTGTGACAAATCCTTTTTCCTTTATGGAGAGACAGTGTGACTCTCCTGTAAAGACATCAAATACTGTCGAATACTGTCTTTAAAACACACTGTGACAAAGGTGCTGCCAGAAAGTTTGTCTCTTTAAAACTAACAATTGACTGACAGATGTGAATAAGAATCTCCCTTCCACAATTATTTGCATTTGAGCAAGGCACTGAACCCCCAACTGCACCTTAAACTGTGCAAACATTGTATGATTTTATTAATCTTGTATGTACCTTAACTCACGCTACACTCAAGGCCCATTGACAATTCCAATAAAACTATTTTAACAAGGTGGCCCCGTCCTCAAAAATGCTGACATAAAAGAGAAAGGCAGTGTTACTCTGTGCAAACCCACTTTGAATGGAAAGCAAGATAGATAGACACAGTGGTGCTTTGAGCTAAATGCTAATGTCAGCATGCTAAAATGACCATGACAATGCAAATATGCTAATGTTCACCATCCTCGGTTAGTGTGTTAGCATGCTAACAATTGCTAATTAGCACTAAGCACAAAATACAGCTTAGGGTGATGGGAATGTCATTTGTTTTGCAGGTATTTGGTCATAAACCAAAGTCTTGGACAAAATACAGTTTTGACCGGATGATGATGCTAGATAAAAAGTCAGAGGATCATCAAAGTGATTACAATTCATTCAACATGAATGTTTGAACCAAATTTCATGGCAATCCATCAAAAGCAAAAATGTTAACCTCAAGGTGACGCTAGAGGAAAAGTCAGAGCTCACCAAAGTCATTAGGATTAATCCTCTGGGAACCCTGAATGTCAACAAGATTTCTGTCCAAAAGGTAACAAAATCAGCACCTACCAGCACCTCTAAAGCCCACTAATTATCACTTTATATTTTGTTTGTTTAATCCGTACAAAAACTTAATGTAAAAACATTAAGTTCAAGATTAATAGGGAGTTATGAGCTGGACTATTTGTGTGTGCAGTGACTTCCTGGAGCCTTTGCTGGTTGCCTGGACAGAACCCTGTTTCCAGTCTTTATGCTAAGCTAAGCTAACCAGCTCCTGGCTCCAGGTTCACATTTAATGGACAGATATGAGAGTAGTATTGATCTTGTCATTTAACTCTTGGCACGAAAGCAAATAAGCGTATTTTCCAAAATACTGCTGAACTATTCCGTAAATCAATATAGTGTCTGCCCAGCTTTATAGAGCTGCCCAGTGGTTGTGGTTGTTCTGGGAGGCTTCCAAGTGTGACTGGATAGAAATTAATATATTTGCAGGATGGTGGTGTTAAAAAAAGAACATGGTGATTACCACACTTCTTCCTGAAGAAAAATATACACTAAAATAAAATGTGAACTACTCAACCTAACTAGCCTGTTTGTGCCAGTGTTGTTATCTGTGTATGTTTTTTTTTTTGTTTGTCTTTCTTCCTTCATTGCAGCTGTACAGCACTCGGTGTAACCTTTTCTTATCAGGGATTAGCTGTATAGGGAATGAACAAGCATTTATTTACAGCCCCCCCCCCCCCCTATCTCTCTCTTTCTTTCTTTCTCTAAATAGCTCTCTGACTCATTTTATTTCTCTCTCTTTCTTTCTGTCAACTCAATTCAGTTGTAGCTGTTAGTTGGTATAAAATTAAAAGCAATATTACCCAACCATAAAGATAAAACATCATTTTGACCTGTGTGTGGGAGACTGTGTGTGTTTGTGTGTGTGTGTTGTGTGTGTGTGTGTGTGTGTGTGTGTGTGTGTGTGTGTGTGTGTGAGCGTGGGCTTGTATAGAATCTCTCTGTCTCTCTCCCTCCCTCACTCCCTCTCGCTTTGTCCTTGCTCCTCTTCATGACCTTTTCATTTGACCTCTGCATCCATTTGAACCTTTGTTTGTCTTTGTGATTCTTCCCACAGTTTCGTGTGCCACAGCCCCCTCACCCTCTCAGCAAGGTGACGCCACCCAACCCACCCTCACAGCACTGGAGGAGGGACACACACATGGCCGACACACACCGTCTGCCTTGGGTGAATGCACACACACACACCCACACTCACACTCACACACACAACATTGCCGAGGCAACTCTCAACAGTGTCGTTTATATAAAAAAGGGCATTGATTAAATGCACCGATAACCAGGTTCAGCCAATATGATCCAACTGCAGAACAAGACTTGCAGTTCTAATCGGACCTGCACCACCTGCCGTATAGGAAGGGAAGTAACAGTAGCAGCAGTTTAGACCTGCAGATGTTAACAAGCTGCACCATCTATAGGCAATGAAAGTAAAAGCTTCTGCAACTTTGACACTAGTCCTAGTGCTTGCAATGAGTGTTACAACTGCAGATTTTGATTTTTAAAGCTGCTACTTGTGTGTGTTCACACTGCTCTTAATGTCATCATGTGCCCCCTATTTGGTTAAGAGGCTAGGAAGGCAGTCATTACAGGAATGTATTTGTCCAAAGAAAAATAAAAGGCAAGGGATGCAGAGGCCAAAAGAAATAATAGAAAATTGGTAAAATGGTTGCACCGGTGATTTACTCTGTTCTGACACCCGGGTTGGTAACATTTGCTAAGCTCTGACAGTAACGAATCCATTGTCTCTCCTCTATCTTACTTATTGTTTCTCTAGTCCCAACAACTCCAACAGGGTGATACACCTTCTCTCTAGCGGATTGCTTCTAATTTCCGCTTATTAACGTTAAAGTTTTGAATCATTATTTGGATCAAGTACCTCGTGAAAAATAAGGTGGGCCATATTTAGAAGGCTACATCTGTTATTTCAATGAGTAAGATACACATTTAACCAAGGTATACTTGGTTAAATACCCTTTAGGTAAATGTAAGTGTCAGATCAGACTGTATAGGAGATACGCAATATTAAAGGACTCTTATCGGGATCAGGGCCAAAAAAAACTTGATTGGGACATCCCTAGTGTCTCTCCCTCCCTTCAAGGGAAATATGCATAAAGTTGAACCTTTCTCAACTTCTCGAGGTCGCACTGTGGGACCATTTTGGAGTCTTAATTGGCGGAGGGCAGGGCCAGGAGGTTTATTGGAGTTTACATTCACAAAGAATGGCAGCTTGTCGCGCCTCCAGTGTTCGAGTCTATACGTGTGAACATGTGGATACTTTCCTTTCCTGTAGGTGGCGCAGGCTTACGTGTAAAGAACTGGTTTGACAATGACTCAACAGCTCCCCCTTGTGGAGTATCTGTAGCCTGCTGTGTAGTCTGTGAGCAAGTTTGTGAGTGAGTTACAAGCCAGTTTCATGACCATTCCATGAGCATCTAAAAGGCTTTGTAAGCTTTTGCAAAGGTTCATTTCTTGTATGATTACGTGGTTATGCTATGAACTTTTTACAGAACCCAAGTCATCATTCACATGAAATATGTGCTGTGCTGCTTGATCATTATTTCCCTCAAAAACATGCACACCCAGCTCTCTTCACACTATGGAACACTCAAGTTCATGGCAAATCTGAAGACCAAAATACCAAATGGGTGCAGTTGAGCAAAAAATCTCTGTACATCTCATAAAAATGCTGTTTTATTGGTATGAGGCATCACAATGCAAAAAAATAGAGCCTTTTATCATGTGAAAGAGGTGTATTGTAAGCTTTGACCTTGACCTAAGATTTTGTCTGCCTCTCACGTACACCACAAACACAGAAGCCCAACATGGATTAAATATCAACTCTGTGAGTGGGTGATGCATGGGGCCTCCCAAATGGTTGATGGGAATCTCCCAGCTCTCACCCACCCTCGCATGCATATACACTCACACATACACATTTTTTCACATTGCTATGCTGACAAATAAAAAAAAAAAAGATACGAGTTTTTATATTCTCTCCTGCACTTTCATACATGAAAACATGTGCTGCCCACTGTCTATCTCTGTCTGTTTGTCTCTCAAACACACACACACACACACCTTCTATCAGACTTTATTATTTGATCGCAAAGAACAGCGATGAAAATAGATGTCTATGAGGCATTCATCAAACACCTTCTGTGTGTAGCAGCCCTCAAAGGATACTTTTATAATAATTCATATCTGTCTGTCTCCTAGGCTAATCAGCATATACAATCTATTTAAAATGTTCATTTCCTAGAAGAATGACCATACTGCCAAAGAGAGAGGGAAGAATTACATCAAGTAGTAGATCATCAGATGCACAACTACTGCATGTGGGAACTATGCACTATGCAAATTGGCACAGATTTCTCAAATTACATATACACCTAAAATAAAATTGTAGATGCAGGTAAAAGATTCTATGAATTTGTCCAGAACATTTAAATATACCAGCTATCCTCATTACAAGTTAATATTTACAGATTGACATACATTCTGTACATAAATATGCCCAGAAAATGTACTAGTTCATCAAATAAACAGAGGAAATATTGGAATATTAGACAATTCTAATCTATCTAATTTAATGATTATAATATACCTTCACGTATCAGTTATCTACCCCTTCTAAAGACATTTAAGGGGGCGGCAGTAGCTCAGTCCATGGGGACCGGATGGTGGCCGGTACGACTCCAGCATGGACCAGTCAATGCGAAGGTGGACTGGTAGCTGGAGAGGTGCACTGCTGAGGTGCCCTTGAGCAACCTGCTCGGGGCGCTGTGCTGCGGCGACTCATCGCTCTGACATCTCTTCTCATTAATTGCATGTGTATATATGTGTGCTCAGACCTGTGTGTGTGTGTGTGTGTGTGTGTGTGTGTAAAAAAGTGAGTGAAAAAATGAATTTCCCCCAGGGGACAAAATAAAGCAATTATTATTAATCACCATTCTGATGATAGAAACCGATGTTGATGGTCACACATTATTCATGTCCAACAGACATATGTGCTTTTTCATATTGTACAAAACAGTGATGAACATGGAGTTCTGAGAAGTGTGTGTAATGTGAACACAACATGTGTGAAAGGACTTAATCCTGACTACATTAGTCTTTCTAGAAGCTCCCAGTACACAGGGAACAGGCTATTGTACTGACATGAATGGAAGAGCAGAGAGAGAGAGAGAGAGGATTAATTTATGCAGAACTTGAAGAAATGATAGAGAGAGAGTAGGCAAGGGACGAAAAGAGAGAGAGAGAGGCAGACAGACAACAGACAAGCAGTGTAATTTATGCACAGCAGGACACTGTGTCTAGGAGTAAGACCATGAAACTGAGGGTTGGACTTGTTGGTTTGTCAGGGCCTGATGAACACAGCTTAGTAAATATGATGTTGGATACCCATGACAAGACGTCTTCAAAACGTTTTGAAACTAGCTGACAAGCAGACTTGATGGATGGCTCTAGAAAGAAGCTGAATTGCTAGATTCTTGATTGCAGAACAGGACTAGAAATCTTGGTGGGTGACTGAACAAAAATGTAAGCAAAGAAACAACTCTATTTATACCTGAATTTAGGTGATGTATGATACAGTAATATTGTGATATTTAGTCATACATATACCTTTAGAGATCAGGCAATAGTTGGATAGCACCACATAAACATAGGTGTAAATGTATGGAAGCATATAATGGTCATAAAGGTTTGAATCTTATAAGCCACTGATCCAGGCTCAATTGCTTATCCTTGCTATCCCAGATATTCAGTCTTAATTTGACATTTTGAATTTTAGGATCTTAATCTGACTGACTAAACCAATTTGAACAACCATATTTTTTTGATTTTCTTTGAAGATTTTTTTTTAACTGCAATTAAAGGGGAACGCCACTGATTTTACATGTCAAAGTCAACTTACTAGTCACTGAGAATACAAAAGATGCTATTGAGTTGCATTATGGGGAGTGTAGGTTTTTGCCCTACCTTTGGAAGTGAAATACAAAATGGCTGAACTGGCCCTTATATATATATTACAAAGTTCTATATGATGATTCATGGAGGAAAAAAATGATCAGTTTGCCCATGTCAGGTGTCTGCACATTATCTAATGCTTGCCTGATTAAAATGAGATCCTTGTGAATTAACAGTGGAAAGGGAGATAATAGGAGGGTTTTTTTAGCTGTTGGGTTGCAGGGTGTTTGATAGTTTTCCATATTCTATATTGCACATTTCTATTTTCTATGTCCCACATTTTATTTTAATGTGGTGAAACTATCAACTTAAATCGTGGTTTACCACAGTCGCTTATATAGTGAGCATATACATCACATAACTTGACCCCTAACTCATCACTCAGCTCACAAGTCATGCATCTCATAACTCAACACTGCATGTGGGTTTGAGATAGAGTAGAAAAAGATCGAGAGAGAGATGAAAGAGAAATCGAGGGTGAGATTAGAAGAGCGGTAGAGCAAAAGAGGGGTAGAAGGAGAAGGATGGTGAGAGATGAAGAGCAAAAGAGTACGAGAGGGAGAGACTGGTGTGGCTAGCCAAGCAGAAAAGGCTGTCAGTCTCTATAAAAGATCTCCTCTGTCAGATTAGTATGAGAGGGCTTCTCTAACACACTCTCTCTCTCTCTCTCTCTCTCTTTTCACCCTTGTGTCTCTCACTCTTCTCTTGCATGATTCTCTCACTCCATTTCCCTCTTGATGTCTCCCTCTCATTTGTCTTTGTCTCTCAGAATAATTCATTATCATATACGGTACTGCTGCTTTTGCATGTCGGATTAGCAGTGATAGATTTTTACACACAATGATCCACCTGAGTGTATTCTCTCAGGCAAAGGGGGCTTGTACATATAAATTACTGTGTTGTTCTGTGGCTAAATGATTGAGTATTTGCTCACAAGGCTTTCAAGGCTGGGAATATCATTAGTGATAATTAGTCTGTGATAGGAGCCCTGGCTGAGGAAGAATGACTACATGACACAACACAGAGCTGTAGATCAGACTGGATTCAGCATTCTGGGGTAATGGTGATGGGCAGTTTTTCCCTCTCTTCAATCTGTTATCTCTGACAGTAATGTTTCATGACACTTGGGTCTCTTATAGTCCCCTATGTAATTCTTATTGATTTTGTCCAAGTTGTCACTTCCACACAAGTTTCCCATCCACCCAAGCTCTATCACGATATGTCAGCTTCCCCAAACTTGACTTTGTCCCACATCAGTGAAGAGTCCGTAAGGAAAACAACAATGTGATGTAGATTAAAAAGTATAGTTTGACAGGTGTCTTTAATTGTATTTTCTCCAATCTTGTCTTTCTCTCTGTCTCTCTTTAGTCATACTCAGTGGGTGGTTTGGGCGATGAGGACTTCAACATCCCACCCATCACTCCCCCAACCCTGCCAGACCACATGCTGCCCCCCCATCTCCCCCATGATTCCCCCTCTGGACCGTACCACCCTTTGGACCCCCCCTCCAGCTCAGCTCCACACCACCTCTACCAGCTGCAGGGCATGGATATGCCTGGCATGCCAGGTAGACAAGATGGAGCTGCTATGTTGAACCAAGATGGTGGCACATTCAGTCCGAATGGCGGCCCAATGACCAGTACTCTGTCTGTGGTAAGTGGTCATAAATAAATCACACATATTAATGGCAATTTTGCTTTAGTAATGAGTGACAGAGAAATGGAAATGGGGTGGTATGCAGTAAAATTTGAAAGTTGGATTTATATACATAACATTAGAAAACATGACCTTTAGGCTGCTAAACCACTACATAAGTGAGGGCAACTTTACAAAAATGTAAAGTCCCTGCACACCCACATAGGTGTTTTCAGTAGCACTTGCAGACCTTTGTTATACTGAAATAAAAAAGAGCTATGCTCCACAAAAAACTACAACATTTGTGTGGAGGGCTTTAATAGAATGATAAAAATGAAAGTTGTCATAATGATAATGATTTAATTGTCTTCATGTTCATTTTATACAACACAGCAGTGCTGTTGTGTTTGACTTTGCAACTAGGCCTACATCCATGTTGTTCATTTCAGTGGCTACTCATCGAAATGATGCGCTCATTCTGCTTCTCATAGATTAGCTGCACATAGATTTATTTTAAATAGCTTGTTCTAAAACTGTTGTGTAGGCCTACCTAATGTAACAAAAGAGTGGTTCAAGACAATTAATGTAGAAGGACGCTTAGTTGTATTTTCAAAAGTTAATATGCAACAGGGAAAGACAAAGCCATGTTTTTTTCCATCCAAACATTTTTATGCAAATGTATCTAATTAGAAAAGCTGGATGGAAGCAACAAAATCTGATAAGACTTCCACATTATCACCTAAAAGGTTTTATACTCACTTGAGATGTTTTTTTTCCACACACAAAATAGGCGATGGAAACACGTTTGTCAAATAAATAATGATGTAGCGAATATTACATGACAGATCAGCTGTTTGGTCTGATTACACTGCACAACAATTGTAAACTGGGTTTAAACATACTGCAATTAAGCAGGAAAGGACTGTCTGTAAATGATCTCCAGCATAACTTTCCCCAGAGCTGTCAAACGCACTGCTGCACCAGTAGGGGAGACTCTCCAAAGAGACCCGTTCCTGGCACCTCTCTGTCATCCAGAATCCTTCCAAGAATATGGTCTCATGAGCTGAAACATAGGACCTGCCCAATAGCAGTAAGGTCTAGACAGCCAAGCTCTGTTTTACCATGTTTTCTACCTGCAATTGGAACTTTGATTTCTCTGGTTTGAACAGTGTTGGAAACAGTTGGGATAATGTAAGTACACAACTAAATAAAATATATAACATAGGTCTAGTCGTTTGTAGACATTTTAATGAGGGAATTCTGCATATTATACCTTTAAAGGTAAAGAAATACATTCGAACAACATTAACATAAAACTACAAGAAAGATTAAAATAAATTGAAATAGAGTGAAACAAGATACAATTACACAAAAATAACAGACAAGAAATACAGTTTCAGTGCAGTTAGAGGGCAGTAATTAGTTGTCTCATTTAAAAAAGAAATAAAAATGGTAGAGAAATGGATCAAGGGCACAGGAGAACAGGAGAGTGTTAAGTATATTTGGCTGGTATCATCCCAAAGGGAGAACTCCTTTGTGGATTTACCAGTTGTTTATGGTTGTCAATAATCCACTTGTGTTGTGCTGTCGCCCTCCTCGTAGTTCTTAAGTGCTGCCAGAGGCAGTGTGTTAAGCAGTATTTGGCAACATTCTGTACATACGGATGGACAGCAGAGAAGTGTGTGATTTTGTAGGAGTAATTTTAGACATTTCTATGAAGGTTTAGATACTTTTATCGCTGTAAAAACCTTTCACCAGTGAAATCATACTAAGATGAATTCAAGCAGACCAGCTGCTGCACTGTGAACACTTTGAACAGTCACCTTGGATTGTGCTTGATACTCAAAAGACATATTTTAGAGTGGACTATCAATTTGTGTCTAGCTCAAAGATGACTTTACTTATTGGAAGAAAAGTGAGGATCTCAGTGAGTCTTAAGATTTGAACTGACAACCAGCTGATATATATAATA
This sequence comes from Macquaria ambigua, assembly GCA_008360985.2. Taxonomy (NCBI): domain Eukaryota; kingdom Metazoa; phylum Chordata; class Actinopteri; order Centrarchiformes; family Percichthyidae; genus Macquaria; species Macquaria ambigua. Next base: position 24,138 of record VMKM01001516.1, on the reverse strand, counting down.
ACTATATTCTGTCATATTTTATTCAGTTAACTGTGTGAAATAGGATATTGCCTGGGGCAGTGTTATTTGAATCATGGCAGCTGGTCGATGTGACATTTTCCTCATATTTTAAGTTTTCATTTCACAGTAAAGTGAAAATCTTGCTTTTAGCTGTGACATTCAGATGTGGCTGACTGTGTCATACAGTAAAGAAATGAAAGCTTGGCTTACTTCAGCTGTTATAGAAACTGAGTATTCATTGGGGTGACAGGTATATATGTGTCAGTATCTGTAATACAGATTTCTCTCGTTTTATTAAGAATGAAACTTTCTCACCTCCCACTCTTGATCTTTCAATCTTTCTATCTGTTGTCTCCATCTTCATATTAAATCTACCTGCTATAATATTAAGTGTTCGTTTGAAACCTCATGATAAGCCCTCAACCTTGACTATAGTTACATTAGAATCACTATAAAACACCATAACATAGACATTTTTTAATAACTTTCAATTAAATTCACATTTTTTGTTTGACTAACTTGTCTGTTAACTGTGTAACCGTGGAGATAATTATTTTAGTGGCCTGAAAGGCTCTTATTTTCCCTCTCTGTCTGTCTCAGTCCTACCTTTTCTCGCTCTCCCTCTCTCCACCTCGCTTTTATATTCTCATACTAACATTCATTTACTGCCAGTCCATGAATGATGGTTGCCTAGCAACCATGCCTGGCTCAGCCTAATCGGGGTGGGTGGGGGGCTAGAGAGATTCAAGTCAATGTGTGTGCGTATTATCAGTTGCAGTTAATATTGAGATGTTGACTGCTCTTTTTTGATTTTTGGCTGCTGTCTGATTGAAGGTTAAAGTCTAAAATGATTAGCTTAGAGAACTTAATGTTGTGCTCTTCAGCTGGTGATGTTGGTCTTACCTGGTTCAAAGTCATAATCCATGATGTTTACATTTAACTATAGTGAGGGACTGTTTTCTTTTGTCTGTCGTGTACTGATGTAACACAAAAGTGATTCAACCTATAGTGATTTCATAGAAGGTTTCTGATGTAAACATGCCATGTTGGGTTAACTTACCAACAGCACTTTGGTTTAGGTAATTGTTATATAAAATATTGGATTCATTATTTTGTGTCAGTGTGAGGAAGTATATTCAATTCAATGGATTAACCAAAAACAGACATTCGCATTTCAGTTATTCAATTACATTTCCAGAAAAGGGACTATATGGCAATATGTATCAATATCGTAATACATATGGCCATATCGTTTATCCACATCGCCCACTCTTACATTACACTTCTGGACACACAGTGTTGTTTCGCATTTTAAAATGAAATATCTGTCAGATTAGTCAACCACAAAAACAACTCAACTTTAAGTCGCTGTCCTAATTAGACCTGCAACAATTAGTCAATTAATCTATTAGCTGATCAGACGAAAATTAATTTGAAAACTATTTTGATAATTGATTAATCATTTGAATCATTTCACACATCAATATTTGATGACTCCAGGTTCTCAAATGTGAGAATTTGTTGCTTTTCTTGGTCTTACATTATAGTAAATTGAATATTTTGGTGTTTGGACTGTTGCTCGGACAAAACAAGACACTTTGTGCTCTAGGATATTGTGATGGGCATTTTTCAGTGGTTTTTGATGACCAAATGATTAAACCAGAAAATAATCAGCAGATTAATCTATGAAAATAATCGTTAGTTGCAGCCCTACTCCTAATATTAAGACTTTTGAAAAGCAATATAGTTTTGCAATGTGACAAAGTTTGCAGGTTTTAAATACTTCTAAATCAAAATTGAAAACTTGCCCACATTGAATGTAATTATACAGTTTTAGAAAATATACATGAAGGCCATCAGAAAATTATGTGAAGCCATTTTTAGACAGTTTGTTTCTTGAGTCTCCTCGTCGTTAAATCTCAGGGATAGTAACCACAAGGCACTACATTGGCATCAGCATCATTTTTATCGAAAGACATAAAAACCAAAATGAAAATTTTAACATTTACAATTCCATGACAGCTGAGCAAACTCCATCCCCTGATGAAAATCACATGATATGATAAAAAGCTCCTATCTCACCACAAGGATCTAAATGGACCTTGTTTTCGCAATAAAAACAAAACGAAATGCATGAGGAGGTAAAAATGGAAACTTACATTCAAAGTTCATTTTGATCACAGGAAAATAATAATACTGTGCATAGATATATAGCATATTTAAGTGTTTCATAATGTTTTATGTTTCTGAAATGTAACAATTAGGCTGTTCAGCTAATATTTGCCAAGCTATCATTTGTGTTCTGCTTTACAAATTCCTAATTTAGTATGAAGTTGTATTGAATCACTCTGGCTACTGATTCAATATTACAATTACATGTTATCAATAGTCCTTAGCTTTCTTGTTTTTGCTGACATTTAGGTCAGCAAAAACAACAAAACAAAGACTCATTAAGTTACTGTATGTTCTTGTGCATTCATGAAATATTCATTATTATTAAAAATAATAATAATAATAAATGCAAATGCTGGTGTTTCAGACTAAGAGCAGACTGCTGTGGTATTCATATTGAAATCCTGTCATTAACCACATCTATGTGAAGATGTAAGCGTACTGTGCCAAAGCTTTTTCCCTCATGACATGAGTCATTACTCACACTGCTTTCATCAGGGGTTCCCCCACTCTTATTCTATTAGGCCATCATCAGAAATGTTTTTCTGACGACCCTCCCCCCGCAAAGGAAATGATGTCGATTTTTTTCCATCGGAAATTGGTTCCTAGGTGTGTGACCTTGCGACCTCCTGTTCCTGTCAACAGACGCTGCCGCTGAAATACCTCCTGTGCATTCTTCAGATATCTTACTCCACGTTTTCCATTGGTGCATTTTCATTTTGTTAAGTAAACATTTTTCATCTCTTATCGTGAGCCAGGCAGTTTAATCATATAATACACAAAGTCATAGTAATGATATAACATATAATGTAATCATATATACGAATTTTCAGTCATTAAATTTTATCTGCAAAAATGTCCAAAAACTAAATGTTTTTCAGTAAAAAGGAAAAGGTTTTGATTTGTTCATTTAAATCCATGTATTTTTTTAATTTAACAATGTATCGTCAATAGCTCAGCTTGGTACTCAGGTCTTCAAACAATTCCTATTTAAACAGTTAAACACATAAATTTGACAAAGAGTAAAAGCTTTTTGGAGGATTTTGACAGCACAGTATTTTGACTGTTTACTAATATGACATGTATTGAAGTCTCAACCCAACCAATGCCAAACCACAGCTATTATTTTTCTGCATTTCTACCGACACATACGTCAATCTGAAAGCCTCTTCCCATGTTAGAGAAATGTCACTCGGTGTTCCACCTAAATACCACAGCGGTATTCAGAAGCTGCTGCCGGTAATTGAGTTCAGGTAATGTGTTCCCAAGAGGGGCACAGCGCACCAGACCACATCCGCTATTATTCAATGCTTACTAAGTGGAAACTCTAAATACACATAATCAACCGAGTTCCACCTTCATATTTGTGATGATAGGTGTCAAAGTTCTCATGCTGAGGGTTGGCAATGATAGCTTTTGTTTTCCTGAGAAATGGACACAGTACCACTGATGACTGACTCACTACGAGACTGCTCACATCTTGGTAATGCTAGTTAAGACCGAACTACACTACACAGTGGGTGACAAAAAGAAGGACCACCCACTGAACTATGCCTGACATAACATTCTCCCATTTGTCCAAAACTGCTTTCAAATTTACACAGAACAGGTGCTTTGATGCTTCTTGCTTCATGGCACAGAAGCTACAGTTACAGATATTAACATGTATACATATATATGTGTGTGTGTGTGTGTATATATATATATATATATATATATATATATATATATATATATATATATATATATATATATTCCCCTCATTGTCTCTTGGGAGACATTTGTTTTGAAAGACAACAATGCACAATGAAACATTATGCATTCATGACACAGTTGTGACAGTAAAACTGTGGACAGGGTTGTCTGGTCACTTTATATTCTGCAGTACATCAGCTTTCTGACAAATTATCAAGGACAAGTGAATAAACCAGTGCTTGTATCTATTTTGTCTGCACCTGTGGACACCATGACGTCTCCTCCAGATAAAGTTATGTAGAAACTTCTCCGGAGTGTAGCAAATGGAGTTTAGAATCTTTACACATGAGTGGGAATTGATGTCTAAATGACTTCTGATCTCGTCTTCTCTCTGACCTGTATTGCCTGTTGCCACGGTTACTATCAGATTTCATTATTAGTAAATCCAGGACTGCTGCACACTGTACAAACCCTGTCAAGCAAAGGCAGACTCTGTTTCAGAGCCCAGCTAGGTCTGTTACATGAGCATGTTATGTAGCTCAGATATTGTTTCGGCACGCCTTCTGTTCAGTCCATTATGGAATCTAAGATACAAAGCTGATTTGAGGGCAAAGTATGAGCTGTCTCAATGACACTTGCAACATTGACTGATGTTTAGGGGCAGTGGAACAAGCTGTAAATTCAACATTGACATATACCATCTTATAAAGTTGTTATAGTTTACTGCCTTAAGAATTCAAATTGGAACAGGCAAGCATTACATACACAAAAAGGGGTTTATGTGGTTTTTGGATGGTCTGTTTGGGTACTCCTGCAAGTAATGCTATAATTATAGCACTGAACAAGACTTGTATCCTGTACAGTACAGCATTGACCTGATCTGAGGAAACGTTTTCATCCTCAACACCAATGTTACTACACCTCTCCTCCCATTTTGATGTTTTTAAGTCACCAGTAAGTCGCCATCATTAAAACAATGCTCATAGAGAGCAACCTTTAGGAAACAACTTACACTGTGATGTTCTCACTGGTTTACAGCCACTGTACAATTTTGTCAGAATCAGTTTGAGAAAGATTGAGGTAAATATTGTACGCACAGGGGCTTTAAATGCAATTTCTGAGCCAATTTAAATTTACTGAAATTTACACTTAGGTAGCCCAGCTTAGATCTTACAGGTGCAGGACTTTACAGTGCGTGGTTATGGCTATCAAACAAGCAGAAGTCATGGCAATAACAGCAATAGCAGAAAGCAGACAATAAAGAACTGAAGCTAAAAATGGGCCAGACAAGGCTGTCAAAATCAGTAGAGAATCATTGCACTGCTGTGGTGGTTTCATGGGTGTCAGTTACCTAAGCCTCAGCTAGATGCTGTTTCAACATGACACAGCTCATCAAGATGACTGACGTGTGTTCACCTCAGAACCTGATCAACCGAGGGGTAGGACTAGCTATATATATATTGTAGCTTTAAAGTGGACCAAGAAGGACCCAAGAGGAAAAAAAGTTTACCTCTGTTTCCTTTCAAAGTGTAAGACAATGCCAGTTTTAGTTGAAATTGAACCCATTTACTACTGCTTACTTCTAGTTCATATTTCTTCAATAACTTTGTATCTCATCCTATATTGAATAGATTAAATAGATTACAAAGCATTAGAAAAAAATGTGCAAGTTGTTTTATCATACTCTACAAGAATTAATGGCACCAAATAGCTTTTTCTGAAGGTTATGAAACCCCAGGTGGAATAATGCAAAGTTAGACTATTAGCACATGTGGCATCATTTATAGTGAGGAAACTGTTATACTGATGTAAAGAAAATGTATTTGCAGACTGGAATATTCTGTAGATGTTTCCAAAAACATACCCATCAAGTTATCAAACTCCAAATGAAACCTGATGTTTGCCTTCATTCACTAACAGTCATTGTCACTTGTCTTTGCACAGATGCAGCAGATGGTGAACTCTGATTCTCGGTTTACCGGCAGCCAACAGCCAATCGAAGCAGCGCTTGGACCCAGGAGCCAATCAGGCATGAGCCAGCAGAGTCAGTTGTCCACAATCAACCAATCCCAGCTGGGGCTGAGTGGGAACTCTGTTACCCATAATTCTCCTTCACCTCCTGGAAGTAAATCTGCCACACCATCTCCCTCCAGTTCAGCACATGAGGACGAGAATGATGACGGACTCAGGGTAAAAAAAACAAAACAACACAGACACACAGACACTGTATCTCCTGTTTCTATGAGTCACTGCGTCATATCTTGCTGGGCCGTAGCAGCCATTTGTGTTCTGCTGTGTGTGTATGTGTAGACAGTGGAGAGTTTTTATGTTAATGTTATGTGTCATAATAGACCCATTCTCTCTGCATATCAACTGGATGGAAATCAGCTCCCTCACTGTTAGGTGTCTCACACTGAAACAAGCACTCTGCACCAAACTGACTGTTCATATTCTGGAGAAATGAAACCATTACTGTACTGCTGAATAATATTTATCAAACTTTATCTTTCTCATTGGTTATGTATAGACGAATAAGTTGTAGATGGGCGACATTATAAGCAAGTATACAGGTAATGCTTGCTTCAGGAAGGAAGGGGAATAAGAAACAAAATACAAAATACCTTCACAATACACTCCTACACATCTAAACAACTGCTGGTTTTGTGAAGTTACAAACGTAGTATAAGCTGTATTCACTTACATAGTTCGGTTATACTAGCCTTTAGTAATCATAAGCAAATTCTATATTTGGCAAAGCAGGTTTATTTGTATAGCACCTTTCAAACATGGGTTATTTAAAGTGCTTTACTTAAAGCAAAGGAACGCACAAGAGCAACATTTAAGAACACAATGAAGAGGAAAATAAAATAAATGTAAAGGAAATACAGTTACAGTGCAGTAATAAGATGCCGTAAATTTAATAAAGGAAATAAAAGTGAAGAAAAATAAATAAATCAAAGATGCGAGAGACGAGTTTCTAATTAAGATTTGAAAGATAAGGTTAGGGCTCATTTAAAGGCACAGAACCATATTTTATCATATTACATACATATTAGCTTCTCGCAATAAGTGATTATTATTATTAGGAAATTACTTTCACTTCACTCATTCTTTTTGTGCGTACCTCTCTTGGTTGGTGTCAAAACTATTTTTTGCAACTTCGAATGAACTACATACATGTACCTGCAGTGATTTTATGTTCGGTTGTGAGTGCGGAGAATCTTTCTAAGCAGTACTCTGGCTGAAAGAATCTAGCGCAGGCACTGACTGAGGACTGCTGCTGGTGTGTTGCTTTTGCTATGTGGCTGGTGTAGGCACTGTTTGTGTGTAGTCTTGACCACTCATTGGAGAGGCTTCATCAGTTCTGCTGACTGGTGGGGAGTTTCCCCTTATGTGGCCTCTGTGGTTGATTCATAACTTGACATCAAACAAGAACAGTTGAGGTAACACGTCAGTCATGTGAGACACATGAAAGACACGACTAGAGGTGTGAATTTTTAAAATGCCAGGTTAGCGATAATAGAAGGAAAAATTACTCCTAAAAGAATTATACAGTTTTTTAATGATATAACCAATTTACTACACAGCACTCATACTACCAAGCATGTTATTTTCATACTACTATTTTAGTTTGTTATATTTTTGCTCCATCCATCCCTCTGTCCATCCATATATTTGACCATCCACACTCCTTTCTTCACACCTACCTGTGTCCTACTTAACCTCCTTCTTCTCCTCTTAGCTTGGCAGTGGAGGAGAGAAGAGGCCAGCATCAGTGGACATTGCCAAGAAACCTAAAACACCAAAGAAGAAGAAGCGAAAGGACCCCAATGAGCCAGTGAAGCCAGTGTCTGCCTACGCCTTGTTCTTCAGGGATACCCAAGCCAACATCAAGGCCCAGAACCCCAACGCCACCTTCGGGGAGGTGTCAAAGATCGTGGCCTCCATGTGGGACGGTCTGGGAGAGGAACAGAAACAGGTAGGTCCTTCTTCTTTTACTTAGCATGCCTTTGTGCCTTTCTGCTGGCCCATCACTGTAATGCCTAATGATCCCTTGAATTTTCATTTTGCGCCACCACCAGGTTGACATTTAGGTACTGAGCGAAATCTCTCAACAAACATTGGATGGAATGCATTGAAATTTAGTTAATATATCCATGTTCCCCACAGCAAGAATTGTTATAACTTTGGGAATCCCTTGAATTTTCATCTAGTGCCACCAACGGGTCAAACTGTCAATATGTCCACTACTTGGAAATATGGTGGTTTATGATCAAATACCTAAAACTGTTTTTGTATTCCCATCAGCCTCAGCTGTACTTAGTTTAGTGCTAAGTAGCAAATGTTAGCATGCTAACACGCTAAACTAAGATGGTGAACATGGTAAACATTATACCTGCTAAACATCTGCATGTTAGCATTGCCATTGAGAGCATGTTAGCATGTTAATGCAGCCAAGATTCGGAGTATTTCACAGCACATTGTTGATTATTCACAGCTACAGTTCACTGACGATTTAATTTTAATTAATAAAAGCTGTTACTTTACTAATGAGATACTGCTAATTAAATTGATTTGTAGACAATTTTTCAAATGCTGTAAACTAATAAAGGTTGATAGTTCAGTAGTTGGTAGAGAAGTAAAATGTTTGTGTTTCAGGTGTACAAGAAGAGGACAGAGACGGCTAAGAAGGAGTATCTGAAACAACTGGCTGCCTACAGAGCCAGTCTGGTCTCACAGGTACTACACACACACACACACACACACAGCGATAAGTCAAGTTATTGACATTTAGCTGATGCTTTAAAGGAGTAAATAAGTCAATCTGAACCCTGCAAACTGATTTTCTGTTATACTTTTTCTTGTTCTCCAGAGTTACAATGATCCATCTGAAATGAAGCCGCCCCACTCTTCCTCCACATCTTCTTCTTCTACCTCAATGTTTACACCCAAACCTTCAGTCTACCCCGGTCACCCAGGCCAGCACCCTTCCTCCAACTCACTCGCCCACTCTCACCCTCTCCCTCCACCTCAGCACCCAGGCATGTACATGTCGTACCCTCACCCGTCGCACCCTTCCCACGCCTCAAGCCCCAGCCTCGGCCCCCACATGCGCCCTCCTCACACCCAGATCCACCCCCAGCTCCAGGCTCTGTCCTCCAGAGGGACCGTGCCTCGGCCCAGCGTCCCCCACCAGGGAGCTCTGTCCCTTGGCAGCATGGCGGCGTCCACCCCTCCTCTCCAGGTCAGCCCTCCCCTCCACAGCCAGGCACACCTGGGAGGGCTGCACAGTCCACACCATCAGCACCAGCAGCTCAGTGGACACTCAATGGGAATGACACACTCGCCACACACACAGGTCAGTCACACACTGAATGTACATCTTATAACTTAACATTTTGTTGATTGAGACTTCATCTGTGTGTTTACTTGTTAGTTTATTGATAGTATTCAGTAAGTCAGACATGAAGTCTTAAAGAATAAATACTATTAAAAGACCAAAACCTATAATGTATATATATAGTTTAACAACAGGACACTATAGTTTATAGCAAACGTTACTCAAACAGGAGGACATTTGTTGGGGACTATTTTCAGCAGCGGATTAATCCACATTTGGTGCTCTAGTGCTCTAGTATTTGGGACAGCAGGACCGTGTATGTGGGATTGAGTCAAAATAAACTACAGTGTGTGTGTTCATGGTAATGAAGGAACATGTCACCCAGTGCAACAGTGTGGCTCATTGATGTGTTTTTTGGACAACAATGGAGCTCTATGGCACAGAGCAATAAGATATATCAGGTTTGGATACACACACAATACATGGTTGGTTTTGTATCTTTTCATGGGATTTGTTGACAATACGAATACAATACAATACATGTACAATATCGTTTAAATACTACTGCTGAGATTTGGATAAAACTTGCCACCCGTCATATCTACCGCAGTAGTTGTTGAAATGACATGGAATGTATTGCATATGTCCAGCCATCGGTGCTCTGCAAACTTTTAAGACCATCAAATTATGCCATATTGAATTTTGCACCATTTAGAGTTTTTCTCCTGACATTTAAGTAAGAAATTGGAAGAATAAATGTTTTTCAAGCAGAACAAGGAGAAAATCAATAAAAAAGCTTTTATTTAGTCAGGCAAACTAATGGTTTAAAACACAGATTGTTCTGACCTCGCACGGTAATAAAATAAAGGGGTACGGGATCATAAAAAACCTTTTTGGTGACTATTACATTACTCCATGTGAAACTGATTGAACACTTTCTTCAGGTACTTTCAAATGAGTTACTTATGTAGTCACTGAGACTGACTCTCAGTGACTACATGCCAAAATCAGGAGATGCAAATAACTTCCAAGTTCCCCTCCACTCAAAAACATGTTGAATGTTTGAGCTTCACTCAGAGTTTGACACCAGAAGGATGTTTTCACATCCATCTGCTCAAAGTGGAAAGTTTCTATGTGCTCAGTGAAAATCCCATTTTCAGGGGCGGGGCTACGAGCATGATTTGTGACATCACAAATAGTTTGGAAGCCAATCCTGGTCCAATATTCAACTTGCAGAAGTATGATGTGCAAACATGAAGCCTCCAGTGCACTCACACTGAGAACAGACTTTACAGTGAAGTAGGAGACACCTGTTGGGTTTGGCAGTAATTCACCATTACTATTTACTGACTTACAGTACAAATAAATTGTGATGATGTGATCACATCGTGGATTTTACTTTAATTAAAGAGTAACAAAATTAATTATTAGGGTTTTGTTTTACACAGTTTTGTTTGGTGCAGTGTTATAACAGTGGAACACACATCAATTGGACTATTTTATTTCATACATTTTCATACATATTGTGATATATATATCAATATTGCAAAAATATTAATATTGTCCCTATGTCTTTGATGCTATTGACTGCATCTTAGGTGGGAAACAAAAGTTCTGCTGTGTAACAATCCATTCTACGTACTAATTGTACACAGGATGCTATATGCTGATCTTTACATTGACTGTTTTTGCAGTTAGTACACAGGAAATTCACATACTTTACTGTTTTATACTAAGAGGAAATGATGCAATGTGCCATCAGATGTTAATCAAAGAGACAACAAAATGTTTTTCTAGAGATTTAATACCTTTTTCCCCCCAAGATCTTTCTGGAGCTGTCTCACAACCATTCACTATTTACAATTTTCACTTTTTGCAGTGGCACCTCCATTCCCTTTCTGCATTGTTGGACAAAACTGTCCATCAACAGCTCGCTCAAAAATCAACCATCTTTTAGTATGTAATCACTTTGTTACTCCTCCAGTGTGAACACTTTACTTTAGTTTGGAATGGGGACACAGCTATTGTTTCCTCAGTAGTCTTCAATTTTTACTTTCCTCTGAGGGTCATCAAACCGTTTCTTAGACACACACACACACACACACACAGTCCGTCTTCTCATTTCCTCGAGGTAAAAGCATCTTGCTGATTCAAAATCTGCACAGAGTTGGATGGAGACAGATGGATATATCAGCAGAGGAGACAACACACACACACACACACACACACACACACAGGGGAAATGAGATGGGTGCTAGAATAGGAGGGAATGCATCAGCATCTCCTTGTGGATGGCAGTACTGAATAGACTAGAACTGTATTGAATTGAAAATAAATCCAGCCTATCCTAATTGCATTAATCATAATTATTATCCAGTCGTCTTGAACTTTGCTGTTGGATTAGTTGACCTCTGTTTTTGGCTGTCTGCCTGTAGAAATGGATGTGTGATAATAACATACAGACTAGTAGAAATAGTTTTTTTACGAGGACACAAACAACAAATTGTTGGTAATGGTCATGTTTTGGAAACTTCTTATGGAAAATCCATTTTTAATCCTAGAAGTGACTGTCTGTCCCTGTCTACCTATCTCCTGTAATACTGTCAGTCAATCTATCAATCAGCCCCTCTGCCTCTTTGTTTCTCACAGTCAGTTGGTCAGTTGATAGTCACTCTGTCAAGACACAAAGAAGAGGGGCTGTGATATGAATTAGTTATAATATGGTATATTAGTTAAAAATGGGGGGCTGGATTGCCACTGAGTCTCACTTCCCATTTTTCTCCACCTTTTTATAGTGCACTTTTAAATCCCACACTCCCGTAATCCCCCTTTCTCTCTCCTCCATTTTGCATATTTTTAGCAAAAAGAGAAAGAGCAAACAAAACAAAAAAAGAAAAAGTGAAGGGGAAAAAAGGAGAGGACACAGTGACAGAGCTCTAAACTTTTTTTCTTTGAGTGAAGAGTGAGAAATGATGGGGGAAGGGAGAAAGAGAGAGAGGGGAGAGAGAGAGACAAAAGAGGCAGATGGGGTCTTTGTGAAGGAGTGAAGGAGAAGAATTTGCTCAACAATGGATGAATAGGTGAGGTAGAGGAGGAGAAGGGGAGGAGAGGGGGGGGAACCCAACCACCTGCTGTCCTCCTCTTTCTCCTCTTTCACTCTCAACACTCAGATTAACTTCCCTTTCAGCCTCTCTCTCTCTTTCTCTCTGTCTCTCTCTCACACAAACACACACACTGCTGCACTTTGTCACTGCACTTGCTTATTTTTTCCTCTTTCCATCTCTCTCTCCTCCTTCAAGTATCTTATGGTTAGAGGCATGCATAACGTGGCATAAAGGCACCTCCTTTTCCTTCTCCTCCTCCTCCTCTTGCCCTGCTTCCTCCTCTCGTCTTACCCTTTCATCTCCTCTTCACTCGTCCTCATCTCTCCTCCTCCCCCATGGCAGATGATAAAATCAGCAAGACACTCAAAACTCTGTAATTACTGCTGATGAACCTGTGACTGATCTCTGTCTCCTCTTCACTTCAGTTGCATTCATTCTTATCCCTGTTAATCAGAAACCATTTTACAGAAGAAGTGCTAAAGGTTGGTTTGCTAAAACCATCAGCTGTCTATGGATTAATTCAGGTTGAAGGAGGATGTAAACAAGCCGCCATTACTGCCATGGCATCTCACATTCAAACCTGCACAATAACACTGTGATGAATGGAAAGGATTTCACTTTTTAACCACTTTTGCCAAGAAATATAACCTGTTACATGTCCAAAATATAGTCAACAAAAGTCCATTGAAATAAAGGTTCTAAACTAAAACGGGTTAATTTTGGCAAATTAAAAGTATACTGAATTAGCTATTAGCAGTTCCAGTTTGCAGTGTACCCATGGATGTACATATCACTATCACCATATTACTTTGATACTGAAGAAAACTTAAAAACGTGATGATTCTCAGGCAAGTTCTGGAGTTATAAGGAGCGTCTTTTTTCTCTGATTTCTAAGTGGATTTATGGACGTTATCAAAGATAATGATATCCTCGGAAAGTGTATGTCACACTGAAAAAATATGTGTATCATGTCTGTGTTCAGACTTGACTGAGTTATGACCCTGAGAAGGAGTGCGATTTTTGACCCAAACTGTGGCAAACTGGCGCTAAGTGTTTTAAAGCACCTTGATTGCCTCCATGAGCTGTGTGTCACAGCCACCTGCTGACTGTGTTAGTAAAGGAGCCAAATCAACAGGCCAAACTACAATAAATAACTTTCAGGTGTTTTTAGAACACCAGCATGCACCTGCCCCCCCACCTCACACAGCATCTTTGCCGCTCACTCAGCGCACCCCCTTCAAATTTGCCCCCACCCTCCTGGGGAGGCACGCCTCACATTTTGAAAGCCTCTGGTCTAAAAGTTTTAATTAACCTACAAATCCCCAAAACCATACTTTGCTGCTCCACAATTTTCAAACCTCAACTTTGGGGAGAAAAACAGAAAGGAAAATCCACCAACTTCCATGAAATTAATTTCACTTCGCTTCCAGCATCACCTATACTCCAAGGACACATAAATGCATCTTGCCATTGTAATAGCATTGCTCACCTGGCATCTCAGTAAACTGTGTCACAGCAACTAGAATAGTATTTGTTTGGATTTCCACAGCCCATGTTTGCAGAGTACTCATCTGTATATGGGTGACCAGCCATCCTCTTTCTTTTACGTGTGATCGGCTGTTTACACACTCTGCATACATGATGAATTATACAGAATATTTAATAAGACTTCTTTTTAATTCCAGGGCTACCCCTCCTCTCTCCAGTCTGACTACCAGCCAATAGGAGGAGGAATGCTTAATGGTGGAGCAGTGATGTCATCATCAGTGGACTACCACCAGCTGGGTCGACACACACCGAACCACCACCCCTCTCTGGACTGGAGCACTGATTACCATGGCAACGGGTAGGTATTAGGTATTAGGGTTTGACTGTTACAGGTTTTTAAAGAGTAACTTAACACCCCTTGAATCTCAAGTTTCACTTAACAGAGCAACAAAGTCTTACGGGGTAAAATGGCTGTTGCCTAAAACAAGGAGAGTAGCACCAAGGGTGGATTTCAAGGGCACCCTGACCCCCTCTTCTGGCTACACCCCTGCTTGTGTGGAATTTGATCAAAATGTGTCATTAGAATTAGTAAAAGGATTCTCTGAGACAGTCTGTAGTACTCTGCAAGCTGCATCCATCAATTGGAAGAGTATCAAATCAAATCAAGTCCAATATATTGAAACAATGGGACGAATGTCAGATACAGTAAATACCATTGTGCTGGTTACTGTGGCCGATTGTTTTTCCATCTTTATCCTGACTTTTTGTTTCTCCTGTCCTCCTGCAGAGGTCTTCAGAGAGACAAACATCTCTATCTGAGCTAATCTCAGGACAAAGTGACACCAAACTTCAACCAAGCCCATCTACTGCCACACCATGGAACCTCTAGCCTCATCTCTACATGAACCCAGGCCAGCCTAGTCCAACCTTAACCCACTGAGGACTCAACCAACAGAAAACCTACACTTGAACTAAACTTGAGTTCAGCACTTCAAACAAAAGCCCAAGCAGTAGAATAATGGGACATTTCTGTGTATTACTACTATGTCTCTTCTAAGGGAGAACAGGGCAGTGTTAAGAACACTGTCCTGTCACTGTCCATGTCCCATGGTTGGTGTGGCATATTTTATTGGCTGTATTTTTTCTACTGATCATTTACTGCATAAGACATGCTATTGGAATTGTGTATACCAGCGAGGAGAGGTGAGCAGGTCCTGTGCTGTGAACCATGATGATAGGTGTATATACTCCAACCTCCCTCAGAAAGGGATATTCTGTCTAATTTCCTGTCTGCCCTAAAAAGTTAATATCTAGTTCCTAATTTTGTAAAGACGGTGTTTACCGTCAGTTCCAAAAGGCTCTGAAGAGCAAGTGTAAATTGCTGTAACATAATTGTTTGAGCTGTTGATTTAAAGCCAATTGATTTTTTTATTTTCTTTGACCTTGTAGTTGCTGTATCCTTCTACGGCCAAATTGAAGTGAACACGGCACACAAACGAAGGGTTGATAACCAAATACTGTACTACACAAATTCTGTTTCCCCGCTGGTTCTTTAATGATATGAACATGAGCCTTCGATTTGATGCAGAATGGACTGAAGTCCCACACACTGTCTGTAGAGGAAGAAAACGTATCGTGATTCTGAACAGAGCGATAACGACTGAACTCACACAGCTTTATTCAGCTAAAGACAAATAAGAGAAAGAGGTGGAACAGCACCTGAATCTGTTTGTTGCCTTTTTAACCAGGCGCTGACTGTGAATAATTGTGTACGATTTAAGAACTTTTATTGTTCTCTGGCAGTGAGGCTCAGATCTGCAGGGTAGAAATGAAATGTACTTTAGTCCTTGAAATAATGAAATGTCAGACAATTCTTTGTTGAAAAAAATAAAAGAAACAAAAATAGTCCTTTGTACGATGACAGCTCCTCCTCCTGGCATATGTCTGTTGATAATATTGATTTGGATCCAAACTGTGTGAGTGTGTGAAGTGTTAATGAGAAGGCAGAGTGGTTGATTGGGCTGCATGGTCTCTTTTGTCATCTCTATTTCTCTGTGCACAGAGGCTATTTAAGAAACTATAACTGTTGCTGGGTTGGCTGTGTTTTAATGTTGTTTTTTTTAATCAAATCAAGTTTTGTTTTAGTGTTAATGATGATGAGAGACACATCTCTCTCACTCTGTATCTTTGTATTAATGTGTTTTTTGGCAGATGAAAGGACTCTGGGCAACAACAACCATGAAGATTTCCTTATTTTTAGATTCTAATAATGTGTTTGAGAATAAAGTCAGTGCTGCATTGATGTGCAGTCATTACTCCAAAACCAGCCTCTTTTATGCTGTTTATCTCTGAACAGTTTGTGGTAGTTGCTTTAATTAACTGCACATAACAATGTACACCTTTACCCCTCCTGCGACACCGTACACGTTGTGTTTGTATCCTGGCCTTTGCATTAATGCAAATTAGCTATGCTGTTATCTCAAAACAAATGTCTTTGAAGTCTCAGAAATGTTGGCTCAGATCGCATCTTGTCAAAATGGTTTGAACAGAAATTTTATTAGGTTCTCAACAGTCTTTAAGCCATGCGAGCCATGTGGCTGTGTTAGACATGGAAATGTCAGTTTGTCCACCACTTTGGTCCAGCCTGAAACACTGAAGGAATAATTAAGTTTTGTACCAATATTTATGGACTCTAGAGGAAGAATCCTACAGACTTTAGTGATCCTTGACAATTGCAATTTGGTAGCAACATTAATGTTCTCCACAGGATGATCTGTAATAACTGGTGATCCTCTCACTTTTTCTCCTGCGCCATCATTTGGTCAAAAAGTGCAATACTTTGGTTTATGACCAAATGCCTGTAAAACTCAGCTATACTTTGTGTTTAGTGCTACATAGCAAATGTTAGCAAGATGGTGAACATGGTTAATATTATATCTGTGAAACATCAGCATTGTCATTGTGAGCATGTTAACATGCAAACATTAGCTGGAAGCATTGCTGTGCCTAAGTACAGCCTCACAGAACCCCTAGCATGCAGTGGACTTATAGTTTTGTTTTGTGACTCCTCATAAAAATTTGGTCTAGCCCCAATTTGTGCCTTATGCATTACATTCAAGTCACACAGCTAAGCATTCATTTTAAAGAAAGATAAATCCCAAATGAAAACCCAGAAGGTGCACAGTAATAGATATTTTTGATCAGTTTTCCAAGTTGTGACTGTTAACTAATACAAATACAAAAGGCCGTCATTCACATATTGAATTATGTCCTTCCAGTTTGAACAAAACCAGAAAAATATAAAAAATATAAAATTGCCTTGTCTGAAAATAGAAAATAGAAAATAGAAAAAGACATTAAAAGCTGCCCTAGTCAATATTTTTTATATTAACAATGGATCAGATTTGTAACGTGAGTATGATCCCGAGTCTCTGCAGGTCTCCCCAGATTTTGAGAGCCCTTTAGTGTCTTTCAGCTCATTGTTTTGGTTTTTACAGTCCACAGCTTTACTGTTTTGGTTCCCTGTCACTGCTCTCATCATTGTCATTTCCAGCAGCAGCATCCAGCTGTTTGCAGTGAAAAAGCTCTGATAAACCCACAGTCCACTGGTGAGTATGGTGGAGGAGTTAGCAGCCAGAGACAGATTTTTTTTCTCAAGAGGTGGTGGAGACAAAAACAGAGCTAAAAGGAGAGTGAATATTGGACTTAGTGTACATTCATCAAATGACAGAACATGACTCCAAATGCTAATGTTGCTCCATGTTGGCTGGAAGTGCAAATAGGCAACTGTTTACTATCTAATACTAACTAATAATATATGTCAAACTTGTGTGTGATGTTCAGCTTGATGTGGAATTCTGCCTCCAAGTGGTCGAAAAACAGATTAATGATGCTTTATTATGGACAAATATAAATAATACGATTAATAATTTAATAATAAAACTTACATTTTCTTACTTTTGAGAAACACCAACAAAACCACTGGCTCAAGGTTTAAACATAGCACCTTCAAATGTCAGGTAATGAACATCAGTGTAATGACTCTCTTTATTGCTGGTTATAAGCTTTAAAACCATTGTGATGCACTGATGTTATGTTCATGGTTTGAACAACAGCAGCTCCTTTCTTGCAGTAATCCTCATCCTGATGGTTATTGGTCTGGTTGACACTAGCAGGCATAATGATTAATAATCAATTCGGCTACATCTGGTGCACTAATGTAAAGTAAAGGGGATACTAATAATTCTGACGTGTCTAAATCACAATACATTGCCATTTTTCAGTAGAAACAAGCCTACAGTGGGTGTGGGGGCGAGTCGGAGCCCAGCAGTCTTGCATTTAACATTTGCATTTCGCACACAGATGCCTGCAGACACAGCTACATTATTGCTAACAATACACCAATGAAAAAAAGGTATTTTTAGTGTAGTCCAGGCTGGTATTTAGTAATATCTATCAAGCAGTCATATTGCCTAACTCTATTTGTCTACATGGGTTTTTTCTCTGACAATACTTTGAGTGCATCTATCTCTAACAAAGCAGTCTTGTGCTCATTATCACCACTGTCAGTAGTTAAACCTTAATCCTTTAAACTTTCATGCAAACCTCAAGCTCCACAAAATATGACTGTATACATTTGACATTTTGATATTTTGAAAAACGATACCAAATGTCAACAACTGGTTTGATTCTGTTCTGTCAGCCTTTCTTGAATAAATTAGTCTTTATTGTAAAATAATGTGTTTAGTCCGTACACAAAGACTCTATCAAGCAGATTAGGTACTTCTCTGCTTTAATTACATTTTGTCTCCAGAAAGTGCCATTTCATTTCTATCCCTGTCATGAATCAAAGCTTACAGTTACACTGAAGAACAGGCAGCCTCTCTGTGTGTCAGCAGGTAGACACTGCCCCCTAATGGCAACAGGAGAGCTGCACCTAGTTCACGCTCCGTTTTCACTTTAAAGGTACATTGGCACTGTAGATCATTTGAAATTCAACACAGTTTAACAGTGAGTTTTAAGACAACAGTAAGTTGGGATTTTGGGGTGCTTTAGGTCACTCTAAATCCATCAGTATGTTATTTTTTCTATTTGAATTCCACAGACTGCCCCTCTTCTTTAACTGATTTGGTGTTAAGTGCTTTAGTACAATAATGAGTCACTATGTAACTAAAGTGGTGAGATAAAATAAGTAAACTTTTTTAAAAATGATTATTTTAAAAGAATAGCTGTAATGACTACAGTTGAAATAAGATTTAAAAAATATAACCTGGGTCCCTGGTTACTGTGGTAGAGGGCATTTGAAGTTGCAATTATCATTATTTTTATATTAACATTGGAGGGGGGGTGGATAAGGTACCATGTGTAGTGTGACAGGTGTTGATCGTAGTGACCCTCACAGAGAATTACCACCAGGCTCTGCAGTTCCTCAGGTGACCAGAAACATGACTCCAAATGAGTGACAGCGGTGCTCTGTGTCTGCTGGATGTGTAAAGATAGCTGCATTTTTACACATCCAGCAGACCTGGAAATGTCTTGCTTACACATTTTTGCCTGTAGCATTTTATCATCAATAAATTAATTCAGCGACTGTTGAGTACTTTGTGTGCTGTGTTTATTTGGATGGGAAACCTGCTGGATTGGCACAAAACAGGAAGCGTGTGATGTTGTTCCTGTTTTGGAACTGCTGCTTTGTCTGTAAGCATGCTTTGCAACAAGAAACAAAAAGGCTTCTGAGAAATGTGATCTCAAATCTGAGAATTAGCAGCACTACTGATATCAAGGTGTGAAATACCTTCTCCATGATCTCATTAAATTCGAGCAAAGAGATAAAATGGATTTGAAAAGGATGCACTGATGTTTAAAATACTCCACATAGCAGCTTCAAACAATAAAGACAACACTGACCCACCAGTGTAATAGATCACAGTGATCTATGGTTCAGCAGCAGAGGGTGGAGGAAACATGTTAAGACGCTCAGACAGTAAAGGCTTGGTAAGCATTGTGACCAATGAAACCCAACACACTACAAACAGCCGTCCTGGTGCCAAAACTGAAACCCAATCCAGCAGTGACAAGAAGCCTGTGCAACCTGCTACAATCAGCACAGAGGTCACTGCTGTTTCACTTTGTTTCCAGTTCAGGTTGATGTGCTCACTGAACTGCAAGGATTGTTGTTTTTTTTTAAAGTCATAGTTTTTAAGTGTATTTCACTGCTGTAGTTCATTTTGTCTCAGTTTATGGTGCTTCAACACTATACTGTCATTCAAACAGTTACTGAATGTACTGTACTTAAGGCTGGAGCAATCATAATTAAAAATCAATAGGCCTACATAAACAATACTATTAGAAAATATTTAAAAATAACATTCCATTTTAGTCCAGTATCTCCCTGTGTACATTTTACACCATACCAAATAACAGCAACTGACTGAACATTCTCTCATTCAGGTCCAATTAGTAGCAGATGTTTGTACAAAGCCTTGAAAGTTTGGAAAATGCTTAATTTAATTTAGGATATAGTATTCGATATTTGAAAAAATGCTTGATTTTCAACATAATCTGGTGTTTCATCATTTACACAATCACTCATGTAAACCAAAACTCTTTTAATATTACAAATGAAACAATCCCGTCGTCAAATTTGCTTGTTGTCTCCTAGCATTTATAGCAACAATTTAGTTAGTATGTGATGATAAAGGCTGGAAATTGTTGGTTTAGGTACCTTGAAAGTGCTTGAATTTTACCCTTAAAAAGCTGTACGAACCCTGTAATAGCTGTTCTGGGGCTGGAAGATCATGAAATTTAAAAAATGTGAATTTTACTGAGCAAACATCAGCTGCTGATGAAGATCATGTGGCATGGTTAAAAGCTCCAGCACAGCTACTAAATGGACCTTAAGCTGAGATATTTTTGTCAGCTGCTGTTACAAATGTCAATAATGAACTTTGAAACTCATAAATAACAGCATGTTTTTTACTCAGTGTTTTTATAATTACAAAAATAAAACTACACCATCTGTAAAACGCCCAGAAATTACATTTTGTAGCAGTTTTGTAGCATAACATCACATTAAGAATGTACGAAGGCATCCGCTACAGTATTTTCTGCATCTGATGTAAAACTCGATTTTAAACGATGAAGTGCTTCATCATTCACCTTTAATAAATCACTACCGATCCATAAAATTTTATCCGTTAAATATGGTATGAGCAGCTAGCGTATTTTCCTCTCTAGTGCGGTGGGTGGTCGGCTGGACGTCTTCTCAGGAAGCACCAGCCTCAGCTTCCTCCTTGGCGAGGATCCTCCATCCTCTGACAGGTACTCCTGCTGCAGCAGTGCGGCAGCTGCAACTGCATCACCTGTGGAGGATACACTCTGTGTAGACATACTGGGTGCAGAGACACCTGATACAGACACATCTGCTGCCTGCATGCTGCCTCCGGACACCTCTGCTGCAAGTCCTTCAGTTAGAGCCACACCCCCAGCTGATATATCGACTGTCGACCCAGCATGCCCACTCTCTGTCTGACTGTTATTGTTTGACAGATTCTCCACAGTGGTCAGTGGTCCAGGATCCTGAGGGGTCACCCCAAACAAACCATCCGCACTTGGAGGTGCTTGAGTCGGGAGAGTGAGGTTCTCCTTGGTCTGGGGTGCTTGAGATTCAGGGGGCAGCTGATGTACTTCCCCAGTCTGCAGGCCTGGTCCCTGGGTTGGATCAGACTTCAGTTTTGCTACAAGAGGAGGCGGCTGACTCTGCGAGAGAGACCGCACAAGTGCAGGATTAACAGCTGGGTTTGCTGCTAAGCTCGGGGCTGGTCCTGCAGGCTGGGAGGTGTGAAGAAGAGCGCTGTGTATTGCACTTGCTTGCAAAGTGTTAGCATGTACAGTGTTAGCTAGAAGAGAGGTAGCAGGAGACGTGAGGCCTACCCCAGCTTGCCTGCTGAAGCTGTCTGGGGCACCACTTGGAGCCATGTTGGGCCCACTGATTGCTATGCTAGGTGCAACGGAATTAGCTGGATAGCTGGGGAAAAGTCCGTTAGATCCTTGGGCCATGGTGTTGAGCAAGAAATTTCCTCCTTGAAGAGAGAGGCCGCTGCCAGTCAGCTGTGAGCCCACTGAACCAAGCAGGGAGAGGTTGGTAGGGTGATTCCTCTCAGTGGTAGATAGAGATAAGGGATGACGCGAGGAAAGCTGAGCACTCCCCAGAACCAATCCAGCTCCCTGATACTGAATACTCCCACCCTGCAAGTTTTGTTCCTGTCCAATGGCAATAGCAGAGGCGGATTGGTCACCAGTATTGGTGGTATCGCCAGGTTGGGAGTTCTCTGGGT
Source organism: Macquaria ambigua (assembly GCA_008360985.2). Classification (NCBI taxonomy): domain Eukaryota; kingdom Metazoa; phylum Chordata; class Actinopteri; order Centrarchiformes; family Percichthyidae; genus Macquaria; species Macquaria ambigua. The sequence goes on along the minus strand of VMKM01001516.1, from coordinate 2,002 downwards.
GTGTATTCTCACCCTGGTCACCTTCTGTACTTTCCTGGCTGCGTTGCCCACTTTTGGAAGTCGTTTTTTTCTGCTTAGATGACATTTTGCTTTTCTGTTCTCCTCCTCTGTCTTCTTCTTCCTTCTCTTCCTCATCATCCTCAGTCAATCCTTCAGCGGTGGATTTCTTCAGTGTCTCGCTGCCACCCTTTGTTTTCTTACCAGACTTTCCATTCCCTTCCTTCTCTTCTCTTTCTTTTCCATCCTGCCTTTTATCTTTACTCTTCTTTGAGCTGCTTTTCTCTGAGTGGCTCTGTTCGGTTTTCCTCTTAGGATGCACTTTGCTTTTTCGTAGCGGGTTCAAGTTTAGTTTCACCTTCAGTAACCGGCTTGACTGGACTTTAGCTTTGTGTCTTTTTGCTCTTCCTCTCTCCTTGTCTCTGGTGGTCCTCGCTTCCTCCTCGCCTGGACTGTTTCCTTGCTCCAGGGTTCTCGAACTCTCCAAATCAAATGTTACGTTTCTTGTTTCTCTTCTCCACTCTGTGTCCATCATGTCAAACTGGTTATGGTTAACATTCCTACCCCTGTCAGTCTGTCTGTACTGAGAAGGGAAGCCATCAGACAGAGCAGAGTCTCTCATGTTGGTGTGAATCCTCCCTTGTCTCATGTTCTGCTCTGGTGGTCTGTATGTCCTGTGGCACCTCTCGCAGTGTAAAGTCTCATGTCCTCTGCTCTTACCTTCCATGTCAGTCCTGAGACTCTCTCCCATCTCCCTGTTGGTCTTATAAGCAGCCAGGGTCTCTGGTCTGTCACTGAAGGTTTCTTTCCATGGATGAGAGGAAGAGTTGGTGTTGCCACGAGAAAGAATCTTGTTAGGAATGTCCCTGCTCAAGATTCCCTGCTGAGTCCCAAGCCTCCTCCTTTCTTCCTCTGCCATCATCCTCATTCTCCTCTTCTCTCTTTCCTCCTCTGCCTCCATCCCTCCATTTATCCTGTTGTTCCCTCTCATCAGGTTCAGTCCCATCCCTCTCTGTCCTTCGCTGCTACAGTCCGGGCACCTAAAATGGCTGAGGTTTTCATCAGCTCTGGATCTAAACTGGCCACCGTGGCCATCTGTCCTTGCATCCAACGTCATGGCTTCCCTGTCCCAAGGCTGGCTGCTATTTGCTTGCAAGAAGAGGTCCCTCCTCTTTTCACTAACATCTATGTGATTGACATGGTGATTCGCAACTGTGCTGCTTCCCTCTTCTTCCTCTTTTTGTCTTTTACTTTCTTTCAGTTTCTTCCTCCGAGACACTTGACAGTAGATCAGGACTACCAGCAGGGTCAAGGCGACGCCACCTGAAGCACAGCAGTAGCAGGTAGGATTTTAAACAGTGATATTCACATTCATCTTTACAATTCTACATAAACGTGCTGTGTGGCTTTTTTACATTGTAAATAAACTGAGATTATATCCAGTCCAGGATGAAATTAGGGCATTCAGTCTGGATTGACTGGACTGGAATCATCCTGCTGGCTCACAATGTAACTGTTTTTTTTTATTGGTGCAATGTGAAATAATACAAAATGTGACATAAATCAGACATAAGCACAGCAAAATATACAGACAACAAGACAAAACAGAAACTGAGGTTCTGAGTTTGATTTGTTTAGGTTTATAGTTATGTATGTTAATATATTACTATCATTAGATCATTAATAGTATATGTATATTAATAGTGAGAGAACATACTGTAGTTTCTGGAACTGAGACACTTGACTATTAAGTCTTCTACTGTATTCTGTTTGTTAATGTGGAGTAAAATAATAGACCTGATCATAACCAGGTGCCACAGTCCTTTAAAGTAGCTGTAATTAAACCTCTTCTTAAAAAGCCCACTCTTGATCCAGGGGTTCTGTCAAATTATAGACCTATATCTAACCCTCCTTTTCTCTCTAAGATCCTTGAGAAAGCAGTTGGCAATCAGTTGTGTGACTTTCTACACAACAACAAGCTGTTTAAGGATTTTCAGTCAGGATT